>JAOYNN010216208.1:0-10663 GCA_025770095.1 Goniobranchus kuniei
CACTCTCTCTCTCACTCTCTCTCTCTCTCTCTCTCTCTCTCTCTCTCTCTCTCTCTCTCTGAAAGTCTAGGTCTAGTATGAGTAGGCTTATTTAGATCTAAAAGAAGTCATGTGGACATGGACCTCTTCTAGATCTAAAAGCTCTTGATTCGCGCATCAACAATGTTCAGACAATTTTTGTGTCGGCTGTTTACAGGTCTGTTTAAAGAAAGGATTGTGGCAATGTTTTAATGTTTATGATGTAAATAGTTTCAATGCCATTCTTTTTCATTGCAATGAATTGCAAAATCTTGTCAAGTCACAGCCCACATAACACAGTTTATTTAAATTATTTTATTTTTCATTAATATTTGCTTATATATTTGTTAACTAATTGAAATGCATATCATCTTGTCAATTTTTTATAAACCGAACAGAGCTTATTATTTATGGGATTGCGCGCTATAGAAATGTTATATATTTATACTTTTAATTATGTGATAATACTCCACAGGGTTTTACTGAACCTTTAAAGACGCAACATAGATAAAATAGTAAAAATTGTTTAACATTTCTAAAAGCTTATAACAAGCTATTTACATATTTGTGTGGAAAATGTTCTATGTACATATTATTGTGGAAAATGTTCTCTTGCAGTGCTTTTTTGTTCTCGTATTCACAGGTTATAGTACCCTTGGTCAATAACCCAAATGTTGTATCATATGTGCGGAAAGTTTGTCAGATGCCTAATTTGGCATTCAAATCATCTTTCTGGACAAGAATGGAAAATCTTTTACAGTTCCTATGGTTGAAGTGTTGCTTGCTAAGGGTAGGTTTCATCAAATTCTGATACAGATAACATTGCTAATCCTGACTGCCAATATTTTCAAATTAATTAAATAGATAATTCCAGTTTCGTTCAGCAGTACTGTCTGCTTTCAAAACTTAAAAAGAAAAAATGATAATTCAAATATGAATAATTTTTAACTGTCATGACTATTAATTTGTAATTATTAATTATAGATATATTTGACAATTATTTTTTTCTCTTTTACCTTCCTGTCAAGCCCTGCATGGATATGACATTGGCTCATCGTGTTTCACTTTGCCTCCTTGGTCACCTTCAGGAAGGAGATGAATATATTGTGCATGATCTCTTTACCTCTACCATATTTTCATCTTTGTTCATAAAGTAAGAGTTTTGATTCCAAGAGTACAATTTGTATATTAACCAGGTGTTAAAATTATTAGATTTTCTATCGTTTTCTTATAATTGCCTTTGTAATTTTGCAATTGTCAATCAAAATTTAGAAGAAAAAAAGAAAGCTGGTCCACTCAAGGATTAACCATTAATAGAAAATATCATTTATGAGATCTTGTAACACAGATTATGAATGCATTGACGTTTATACTTGAGTTTGTGGTCACATTATTTTTACACAAGTGTTTGTTACTCTTGAATTTAACAGATATGATATCTAATGAAACTAATTATAATGTGATACTACGACATGAGTAAGACCTATGTGGGTGAAATCTAGATTTAGAATTAAGATAATGTTACGTTATCTGATATGAAAGGAGGAGAGTTGTATTGACTTGAGAATTTTTTAGATGTATTAAATAATAATAATTTGGACATTTCTAGAGTGCACTTATCTCATTCAAAGAGCAGGCTCTAGGCAAAACAAATTGTCATGCTGTTTATGCTTTATGTTTCAGAAATTAAGAAAATAAATTTAATCTGTAAAATCTAGATCAAGTTTCATGCTAATAATGCCATTTATTTAAAGAAGAAAAAAAAGAAGAATTTTTTGTTAATCTATAAAATTCAGAACAAGCTTTCATGCTTTTCATGCTATATGTTTCAGAAAAAAATTGTTAGCCAAACATTTCTTAAAATAGCCATTGCAGAGATTCTGTGCATTGATATAAATATGCTTCTTGATAAATAAGCATTTTTATATTTTAGATACTTGTCATTGTAAAGGAGGTGAGTTGTTTTTGGTTTTTAGCTCTATTAAATTGGATGGGAATTCTCTTTCTTTCCTCCTATACAGGGAGGGAGATGAGATACAGTTAGCATCTCAGGCTCTTGAAAATATGAATCTGTCTGAGAACCTTTATTTGAGGAGTGCAACACAGGAAGAAATTAATGTGTCCAAGAGCCAACTGTTGGGAGAAGCTTTTTCCTACCTAGCATTAATCAGGGGTCATTTCCTCATGGCTTTGGGTGGGATGGAGAATGCAGTTATGCAATCCAGGTATAATGTGCAAAAACTCTTTATGATCCTTATCAGCCATTTTTCTTTTGATTACGTCTGTTCTTTTTGTAACCTTGTTTGCTCGTTAAACTGAGGCCATAGATCATGCTCAGATTGTATACATTAGCTGAAGTATCTGACAGATTTAAGGAAAAATATTTATAGCAACCCAGTTCCAAGCCATAAAACAATTTTGGTTTAAAACAATCTGAATGAATGAAGCTTTTAAGAGCCTAGCATCAGCAGGTTTTCCCAAAATAGACTTTGAATAGCACAAACAGGAAAAGAAGTGTTAGTGTTAAGATCACTTTGGCTAATTCTTTTAGTTTAATAAATATTGATAGAGTTTTAAATTGAAAAGGCTGACAAGGAAACTCATTGAATTTGTTGCAAAATTTTCTTTAAAAAATCATATTTATTTTCAGCATAGGTCTCTGTCTTCACTGTGTGGTGAAACTAAACTTAACGTGAATTTAAGTGTTTTGTTATTATTTGCACAAATTTTCATACTCCTTTGATAAATATCTAACTCATTTTTTGGCCTTTCTTTGTTAATACAATATTCAATAATAGAATCGATTTCTTCTTTTTGCAATGACTTTGATTTTGCTTTGGTTGTTAAACATAATGAAGTATACCTATCCAAAGACACTGAGTTGAAGAAAAACATGTTTTTCTTGCATAGTTCAAAGTAAAAATGAGTTAGGCATTTATCCAATGAGCAGGAAGAAATGTAGGCTGCTAAAGATTTTACAGCAGAAAAACAAACATTTTTGTGCATGCATTCATCTACACTTTAATCCTTTTCTGAGAAGTAGATCATAATGAAATATTTTGTCCTGTCATTCAATGATTTCTGCTCTTTACATTTCATTGATTCTTCAAATTAATGATTACAACATTGTACTCAATCCAGACAAACTTTATAAAGTTGTTTGTATCAATCTCATTTCTTATCTTACCACTATTTTCCTTCATATATTCATTATCTAAATATGTCTGTGTATGTGTGTTTCTGTGCTTGTGAAAAAAAAAACATTACCAATTGTATTCTGTGTATGTCATTCCATTTCAAACACAAAGAAACATATACAATGGGAAAGCTACAGCAATCAACAGCCAGATGTTACCATCACTGGAAGAAGGAGTGTTGCCCAAAGATTGGATGTATTTGCCTCTCATTCATGTCTACAACAAGTCTCAACAAATGTAAGATTTTTGCAGTGTATTCATTTTACTTAAACTTCTTTTCTCAAGAACTATAATATCCTGTTTTTAATAAGTTAATTCTTTGATCTGCAAAAATTGATTCAGTTTTAGTCCAATCTATATTTCCATTATGATCTTATGATTCCTTTTCTTTCTATTTGAAATCTTAAACAGGATCTTTTTCGCAATTTTTTTACCTCATTTGTGTTTAAACTGCTGGGTAGAGTCTATGGATTCATATGAAACAGTATTTTTCTTTAGCATATATTATGATTAGCCCGCTCATGAAGACATTTATGGATGCTTTTTTTTTTTAAATCAGGAAAAACGTCTCCACTACTAGTATGACTAATCAAGATATTTCAATGGTGATAAGTGTGCTCCAATGGAATTACATGTATGAAGTTTGGCGACCGCAGGAAATAGATCATGTGTCAATTACTACCAAAATATCCCGAGTTATGTGTGTGTTTCTTGCTGGTGAGTGTGGTCTTTTGTGATTTTTATATGATTTATTATTTTATTTTTTAATTGGTGTCTCGATGATAATCAGAATTTTGTTAATTTTTAAATGCTTAACTTTAGGTTCCGTGCAATACAAAGAATAGGCAAATATAAAATTGTCTTACTGACAGGTCTTCGAAAATAATATGAAGATGTTTTAGTTATTAAGTACATTTTATGGATATCTATGTTTTTTCGCTCATTTTTGACTTGCAGGAAATAGCTTGTTCTTGGAGAAGAGAGTGCAATTATTCTTGGCAGGTTTACTTAGGCAGTTTGTTTGCCCACGATTGCTCAATGCATTGAACTTTGAAGAAAGAGTGCCTGGCATTTCATCTTTTTATGATTTGTAAGTAGTTGCAGGATGATCAAAATCATCATTTAATAATTTCATTTCTAGCTTTAAAGAAAATAAATACAGCCATCATGTGAAAGGAAGAAGACACAGTCATTCATAAAAAATATTACCAATCATTTTCAATACTCATTTTATTGAAAGGATTCACCTAGGACAAAATTTTTTCTTTGTAAATATTCTCATTCTTATTTTGGCTTATCCCCACAATGGAGTCAACACATCAGTCCATCATCTGACGGGCTGTGCATAATGATTTGGGGCAGGGGTCTTATGCCATATAAACTTACTGATTGAACTGAGTCATGAGAGAAGTGAATAAGAGATGAAGGAAAGAGAGGTAAGAATATTTTTGCCTGGGCACCAGCTTTTAAGCTTGCTCTTGTACAATTTCCACCTGTCAAGGTTCTTTTATGTGCACAATCTGCACATGGGACCTTAGAGTTTATCCTCCATCTCCAATAGGACAAGATACTCAAATCCCATCTTCCATAGGAAGTTTATAAATAATGCTGTATAAACGGAATGCATGTTTCTTCATTTGAATTGTACAAAACCCATCCTTGTCAAATAACACCAATATGTAAAGAAATAGTATGCTCTTCCAGCTGTTTTGACTTTGTTTTGACTTTATTCTGTGATGTCAATCTGCTTTACTAATGGCATTTGAACCAAGATCTGTTCTATTGAGCAAGAACCTTTAAATGATTAAAATGTAATGGGGTTTGTTTGTTTTTTATTGAACTATATTGGACTAACATTGGCTTTTTCTGTGGACAGTGGGATGATGCACTAACTAAATAGTACATTGCACTTATACAGATTTATTCTATTAGAGATATAATGCACTTTTATCATTCTCTTTTGACTTTTCATGGTATTGCAATTTACTAAATGCTTTTTATGAGTTCATGCTGATTTCTGCTACACTTGTTCTATCATTTATCTGTTTTTGTTCGTTTATCTTCATTTTTGTTTTTATGTCATCTTATGTTTTCAGGTATCAAGAGTTTTTGGATCAATATGAGGGTGTCTCTTTTGGTGACCCGGTATTTGGACTCTATGTTTTACTGCCATTACAACAAAAGCACAGCTCTTTATACAGGAAAGCAGTTTGGGGTGAAAGGCGGAAACTTCTGAGGACTTTGAGAGTATCATTTCATGATGTAAGATTTCATTGTCTATAATAACCCACATGCTGAGGTCAATCAGTCCCTACCATTTTGAAATCAAGTACAACTGTAACTTCTTCAATTTTATTTACAAAACGGTTTTGGTTATTTCATGGTGCAGTCTATTTCAATTTAATATGAGCTGTAAATTTGTGACTAATAAAACCCCAAACCTTACAGAGAAATTGGGGCTTTCATTTTCATTTCATTTTTTTTTTTTTTTACCTGAATAGCAAGATAATTTCTTTACATCTTTTCCACAAATGCCAGCATGTATCAAGATATGTTAAATTCACTTTTTGCTATGATAATCATATTTTTAGGAAGCATCTTAGAGCCTATAGTGCGTTTAATGTACGGTTTTACTTTGTCTCCTAGGATCTGCTCATCCCTCTTTTTTAAGTTTGTGTATTGTCTGTGTGTATGTGTGGGAAAAAAAGGTTGAGGGGCAGAAATTGTTGTTAAGGTCTGAATCTCTTTAAGTAAGTATGCTAAAATAATTTTAGGCTATCATAACATTTTTAATTATGCTGACATCAATAAGATATCAATACATTGGGCACTTAGTAAAGCATATGTAAAGGTTAATCCTCTTCAAGTACAGTCATAATTTTGAGTTATGTATTTTTATCAATATTTTCTGCAGTGCTTGATTCCAGTAGAAAATTTCCTTGAAACTGATGAGGATGATGTGGAACTCTTACAACTCTACCTGCATGCTCTCATCACAAATTCTGTTCAGTCCATGTGGTCCCCTGTCATGTTTCTAGTAGCTGTTCATCATGTGAACCGTTTCCTTTTCCTTACCTTTGATGATGGCAAACAAGTTGTGAGAGACAGAATGTGGAAAATGGTTGTAGATAATGCCACAAGGGTAAATCTATTCATTTTGAAACCTATAATAGATTCCTTCACTCTTTACTTTTGTAAATTTGCTAATGCACTTTGTTTAGATAAAGTCGGACCTTATTTGTATATCAATTTACTAGGAATTCAAAATGGTAGACAATTTACAGTTGAACTGCATTACAAAGCAATATTCCTGGGTTTGAAAATGGATTACTATAGTATTTCCACACAATCAACTTCATTTATGTTAAGCTTCTAGTGAAATAAAAGTGTATGTAAATAATAATTAAGATAAGGTCCTCAGATCTAGAAAATAGACCCAATGTCAATACAGTAGCTGACACCAATATCTTCCATGAGATTGATTAAATCTACACTCATGTCATTAAAAAGAATGCATTACATTTTATTTATACTAATACACTAGTGATCGGCTATGTGTCTGCTCTGCAGGAAGCAGCAAAAACAGACACATAGCTGAAATTGACACTTAGGTAAAAGTTGATTTGCAGGATGATAACCTCGTTTATGGAGGAAACATATGTAGCCAATCCATTTTACTCTACATTTACATGCATAAGAAAGAAAAGAAAGGAAAGAAGGGCATTTACACATTAATTTGAAGACATTATTGTTCTGTCCTTCCAAGACAACATTAAAGCAATAAATTGAAACAAAGGAAAGTGCCAGTCTCAGACCAGCAATAAACTCCTCTCTCCACCTTAATCCTTATCTGCTTATCCAATCACAGTCATGTGGTCATTTAGCACCCTCTCTCCACCTTAATCCTTATCTGCATATCCAATCATGGCCATGTGGTCACTTAGCACCAGTCTGTTGAAAGAGACCTTAGCCAGTCAGGCCAAGACATCTGGACACCCAAAGATGATGCGCTTGAAATTCTTTCAATCTGAGTGGGTGACCAAGAAGGAAGGGGTGGTCACTATGGACAGTCAAAAGGCGATTCGCCCTGCGATGTTTACACACCCACCGGATCAAAAACGACCTGTTCGCAATTCTTTCAATCCAATGAAGTGTGAAGAAAGAGAGAGAAGGGGCGGTCACTACCAATAGACAAGAGGCGACAGGTTGAAATTACGTATTCCTGGAATGTTAAACAAAGTTTCAGCCAATGGAAACGGGTGAGAAGTAAATGACTGCTGTCTCCATTGTGATGGTGCGATGGCCTACCCATAACATGTACTGGACACAGTAGACCCATATTTTATCCTACCCATAACATGTACTGGACACATTAGTCCCATATTTTATCCTACCCATAACATGTACTGGACACATTAGACCCTTATTTTATCCCGCGAAATTACTTTTGGGTAGGAAGGGATTTTTGCTCATCAAAATCGACACTTAGACAAAATTCCTGATTTTGAACCGGCCACTTAGAGGTCTCTTTTTTACTGAAAAAAATTGTGTTTTGTGCCAAAAACAGCCACTTAGACGAAACAGACAGATAGCCGGCAGACACATAGCCGATCACTACTGTATCTATATTTGTACTCCCTTTAAAAAAGATATTGATTATGCAAATTGAACATGATAAAGGCTAGATTCTAAACTCTTTTCTTGTAATATTATAAAGTTTTGGGGACTATAAAAAATATTTAAATTTAGTTTAAGGAAGAAACGTTTTTCGGGGAGGGAGGGGGGGGGGGGGATTGGTCTCTTTTTTAATTCAAGATCTTGATCTGAATTCTAGTCAGCATCCCTTTGATCTTGAGTAAAGCTAGACCTTATTCTGAATCTGATTACATATAAGCACCTAGAATTTTAGTTTAACAATGCTTCTACTGTGAAGCATATCATTGGTATCATGCTCTATCCATTTAAGTGCAAAATTTTCCTCTGCTCTGATTTCCCAATAATGACAAGCCGATTGTGCATTTTTTCTACTTTTGGAGTGGTTATCCATCATGCTTGATAAGGGCACTAAAAGGCTCGAATCTAGATCCAAGCAAATCCAGGCCGCTCATTAGATGAAGAATCTAGATCTAAGCAGATCCATGCTGCCAATCTAGATCTAGCTGCCAATCTAGATCTAGAATCTAGATTTAAGCGAATCAAGGCTCTCAATATAGACTTAAGCAGATCCAGGTTGTCAAGTTAAATCTAAGCAAATCCAGGCTGTCAATTTAGATCTAAGCAGATCAGGTTTTCAATTTTGATCTAAGCAGATCCAGGTTGTCAATCTAGATCTAGATCTACGCAGATCCAGGTTGTAAATTTAGACCTAAAATATTAAGACCTTGATTTAGGTTAACAGACAGACAGACTGAGAGACAGAGAGAAACAGAGAGAGAAGCGTACCTAGGCAATCAGCTCCCTTCCCTCCTACCTTCATGAGTTTAATTATGTAATTGAACAGTAATTTTGGTTTAAATTAATCATCAGGACATAACAATTCACGTTGGTAAGCTTGCAGACCTGCCAAGTACCACGGAAGTTCCGTGGCAGCCACGGAAATCAGTGCCATGCCACTGAGACATGGAAATCATTAAAATGTCCCGAAAATTGGCGATGAAAGTTGCCATTGTTAAATGACTCAATCGCGTCTGTGACGGGTGAAATAGCCGGTCAAATTTTATGCGCCCGGACTGCCGTATCGCTAAAGCGTGCCAGTCATACCTGTATAATCAGTATCGGTTGTATCTTATCTATGGTATCGTGTCCCTTAGCCTCCATTTCATTTCCTCAAAAGGGCTTTGTTTGTACATAATATCCTTCCGATAATAGGTGAGCGATTATAATGAAAAAATACCCAGCTTTCAAATTCAAAATGCCCAAGCTACGCCTATAGACCTACTAAGCCTAGTTCTTTGTTCACTCACTACTCTGTTTGTTGAGGCTCTCTGCTTGGATTGAAATTTTATTGAATCACTATCCACGGATCTACTTTTTTACCATCATTATTTTTCTCATTTTATGTCTGTGAGTAATGCTTACGGTATGTTTTTTTAATAGATCTAATATTATATCATCTGGATCTATTCATCTCTGTGATTTTGTGGTGTTAGTTTTGAATCGGGATCTGATATCTAGAATCTGCTAGATCTAGCTAGAGATCGTATCTAAATCTTGTGTTCTCTAGTGATCTATACTCGAGGATTTCATTGTCTGGATCTATTTATTTATGATTTGTGGTTGTTCTTTGATTCTGTAAGATCGAGTAATCAGATCTAGATCTTTGATCTAAAATCTAATCTAGATCTTGGGTTCTAGTGATCTAGACGAGGATTTTAATTCTGTTCATCAGCGCATGTTTAGATCTTGTGACTGACAATGGTATCTTCTGAACCAGCCAGGAAGAAAACTTAATGCTCATCCTCCTATAGACCTGAGATGACTCAAACATTTCCATGTTTGATGAAATCATCGAGGGGCCCTGGATTTATTAGGTGCACTGCATGTTTTAAGGACTTTGCTGTGGATTCGGGGATGAATGACTGTCAGCGCCACGTGGAAGGGCCAAAACACATTCAAAATGCAAAATCAGTATCTTAAACAACAACTTTGGTTTCATCATACTCGGATAATAATTCATTAATAGAAGCAGTGACCAACGCAGAAGTTCTTTTTACCGGGTTTTTTGTTGAACATAATGTACCTTTGTCAGCAGCTGACCATGCATCAAAATTGTTTAAGGCGATGTTTCAGTCATCTCATTTTTCCGTGGGACAGATTGTCGAAAAATACAGCTGTGCTCGGACTAAAACAGCACAAATTGTGAATGAAATGGCTAGGCATGAAAAGCAGGATCTCATCGAAACCATGAACTCTGGCCCTTTCTCTCTTGCAACAGATACCAGCAACGATAGAAATGAGAAGCTCTATCCTGTTGTAGTCATAACTGGAAATCCAGACTGTGGTGTTAAAACATCACTGTTTTCTCTTATTGAAGTGCAGGGCAGGTGATTGCTGGGGCTTTGTGTTCTGACCTGAAAGATAAAGGCATTGATTTAAGTAATTTAATTGCATTCACAAGTGACAATGAGAATGTGATGATAGGAGAAAAAAAATGGATGTTACGGACACCTGCTTCAACATATTCCTAATTTGATTTCAACTGGATATGTCTGCCACAGGTTGCATTTAGCAGTCGAGTGGGCCACCAAACAACTTCCTGTCAATGTTGAACAATTTTTCATTGACATGTACTACTACCTTGACAACAGTGCAGGCAGAGTAAAATGCTTCCAAGATTATCAACAGGCATGTGGGATGGAGCTATCACAGGTGTGCAAGCATTGTCCAACAAGATGGTTGTCACTTGGCCAAACCTGCGACTGGGTTATTAAGAACTGGAAGCCTCTGGA
>JAOYNN010216319.1:0-10662 GCA_025770095.1 Goniobranchus kuniei
AGCGGTTTTTCGTGAACTTCAGAAGAGAGACCCTCATTTTGTATGCACTCATTAAAAATCCCCTAAAATTTAATCTGCACCCTAAAAGGTTAATACAAACTGCTACTATTGAGTTATGATGAATAATCTAGATCAACATGAATAAAAACCATATTATCATAATATTTAATGTCAAGGGGCAAATGCAGGCATTACTTTTCCTGGTATCCATATCAACTTGGGTAGTTCATTTCCTATTGACTACGTCTTAAAATTATTTCCCTGGTATAAATCAAGTGGTCCTATGTAAATTATTTTACAAAATCCTGTTTTTCTCTATGCCTTCAGAAATTTTCCTTTCTTGTCTCATAATCTGCCAAAAAGGATCTCCAAAATAGCAAAGCAAAAGTACAAAGAGTGCATTGACAAATTTGCGCACAAAATTGCTTTCTTCAAATCTAAAAAGCAATCATCTATCTTAGCATATGATAAAAATATATAGTTAAAAAATTATTCAACATGAGTTCACTTGCACTGAACTGGAGAACTTCAAACAATTCATGTATAAACTACTTTCGAGAATATTGCATGGTCACAAGTGATACTGACATGACATTTGTTAAGACATTATGTCTCATTGTAACTCTTTACACAGAAGTAGCGGTAGTTTCTTTATAATACACAATGTCCTATAAATCCAAACATAAGCATGATAAAACGTTCCATAAGTAACTATGGTCTAATATTTTGAAAATGGCATTAAAGAGCAAACAAAAACAAAGAAAGATAAATGGCAGCAACCCACAAATTACAGAAATGCACTGTATTGCAAGTACCCAGATGTATAAATTTACACATATAAAGGATAAAAAGACCTATTTCAAACTCACCTCCACAAACTCCAACAAGATAAAAGCATTTTGCATTTCAATGAAGTTGTGTCCATCAGCTGTTATCTCTCCTTTCTGGCAATTTGTGATGTGATTTGAGAAGGCTTCCACCCTTGTTGTGGCATATTTGCAGTTTCTTGGACAAAATAGTATGAGTTGGAATAGAGCATCAGAATCTCCAGCTTCTGTTTGAATGATAGCACAAAATGCTTTGGAATGCTTCAGGCAGATGTGCTTCTTGACACCAAAACAGCGAGCAAATCTTTTGTAACATATCCAACATACATATGGGCCTTTCTGTTTCACATCAAATGCATCTGGATCTTTTGGTGTTTTTATCTTTTTCTTATTGCTATGTTCCCTTTCATAGTCACTGTCATCATCGTAGCTCTCATCCTCTGATTCTACCTGGTATTCATCATCATCATCAGATATCAAACTGTCAAGCTCATTCATAGCGTCTTCCACCGTCTCACAACGGCGAATTTTCCTCTTCCTTTCAGAACGTCTTACAAATGTTTCCCCATTTTCAGAATCAATAATCTTGTCTTCTTCTGCTGGGATAACTACATGAGTACCAGGATCATTTCGTCTACGTGGAATAACCCCCTTCTTTACCTTGAGTACTAATCTGCCTGTTGACTTGTCAATCACTGGCTCCAGGCCTCTTTCTTTTGTTGATTTATCCACTTCAACATCCTCTACAGCTTTGCGAGTGTCATTAGCTGTTTCAACGCATTTACCTGTGGCCTCCGCTTTGAATACATTGTTGCTGTCCAATGGTTTTCCAGCAATGTCGACCTCAAGGCTTTCATTTCCTGAAACAAGATGATCTACACTGGACTGCACTAATATCGTTTCTCCTTCCTGAGTCATGGGAAATGACATGGGGAGCAATTCTTTCTTCAGTAGTTTTTCATTGATTGAGACTTGTTCCCTTAATGCGAGAGAAGCTCCCTTTTCAATCTCTACCCGAGTTGATATATCAGTGGAGCCAGATGTTGGGATATTTGATGACATGCATGCAAAAGAAATTTGTGAACTTTCTGCAGGATTATCACTATTTCTACGAGACCCTGCATCTAATGGTGAAGCTGATCTGGATGATGGAGAAGATGTCCTATGCAATTCAGATTTAACCATTATTTTTCCATTATCAATTGCTGACTTAGCAATGTCTGCAAATCCACCAGAAAATTTCAAGTCTCTTGGGGGTAAAATTACCTTTGTTTCAACAATGTCATGATCATCATCAGAATGATTGTCAAGTTGCTTGTCTTTCCATTCTGGCTCATTCTGGCTTTGTGAAAACAACATCTGGTTATTGCTCTGCGAGGAATTGGGATTATTTTCATTTTCAGAGAGGCTTATTTGATTCTGGGACGGAGAACTATTGTCTGTAACTTGCTTTTCAATATCACCTGACCGAGTGTGGGTGTGGATGCTGCTGGGGACACTTTGATTTCCAGAATTCCCAAAATGATCAGAACTATGAAAGGTATCAGATGAATTTTGGCCTCCAGAAACATCTGATTGATTCTGAGAAGCACGAGGCTGACTTTGGTGCAGCGATGTGCTCTCATTCAATATTGAGGCAGTGTTTCCACACTCTGAATTCAGCACATTCTGTGGACTAGTAGCTGTCACTTGCTGTGTCTGATTAGAGGGTTCTCCTGCTGAAGAACTGTATTGTTGCTGCTGTGGCTGTTGCTGGTGCTTACTTAGAGGATTTGAACCTTTATATGATATTCTCTCAACAAATTCATCAATTACTTTGCTGTTGGGGGTGATAACCACACCTCTCTTAGCAGCAAATTCTTTAAATCTAAGGACCAGTCTCTGAGACAACTTCTTTGGCATGTGAGGTACCTTTGCAAAGACTTTGTCTAGCAAAATGGCATTCACCTGTTCCTCATTATTTTGTGGTGTCAAACTCTCATCTGGCATTAAAGGGATGTAGCTGTTAGATGCTGAGTTAACTTGATTATCAACATTGGAAGTTGGTGGTGTAGGAACAGAAGAAACCTCTGGTGTTATCCCTTCATTGAGCTGACTTTGCTGCACAGTTGTATCATTAACAGTATGTTGTGGGATAACTTCTACTTCCGTGTAAGGTCCACCAACAGGTTGATCTGCTGTTAGTGCTTTATCAGTACTGGTTGTCTCATCAGATTCATGGACTGGGAGATTTCGAATTACTTCAGAGGATGAAGTTGTTGCCTCCGTTGAATGTCCAGGTTGACCACTAGCTGAAACTGCAGATTTCTGTGGTATCATTGTTGATTCTGGACATTCAGAATCTATGTCAATCAAAATTGGCTGATCTTCATTCCCCAGAGATGGGTTTGTCAAAAAGGATCTTGGATTAGGTGGACGACCCCGGTTAGGTCTGGTCATCACAGGGACAGGACCTCTTCTTGAGGGCATCATATTTCTAGGACCTAATGATCTGAAATTTCTTCTTCCAGGCATCCTATAAGGTGGATGAGTAGGAGGCATTCTTACATTTCCTTGACCTGGAGCTCTCAATGGCATGTTTCCTTGCCTGGGTTGATAATATGGAGCTCTGGACATTCTAAGATTGTTACTGATTGGTCGACCTCTTTGTGGTCGAATCTGACCAGGGGGTCTTGCTTGAGGAGGAAAAGCAGTTGCATTAGGAGCCGGTTGAGAGTTACTGCTTGGTTTGGTCATATGCCGTCCAATTGTGTTTTCCACCATATCATCAAAGGCATCTGTCAGATTGTTGTTGAAGGTATCCCTAAGACCTTGACCATCAAGATCAATGGGATTGGTTTGGCTTTGTCCCATATTAGCATTTGTATTGACTTTTCTTATCTTCAGTGAACGGAGATTTTTGAGAGCTGACTGTAAATCAAAAGGAAGTTGCTTCGATCTGTCGAGATTGTAACATGAAAACAAGTGTTCTGTTAGACGGTTCTCATCATATGTCATAAACTCACACCGAAGTTGTGGACAGAAAAATAAAAACTGTCCTGTGTCCACATTTCTAAATGCCCCAAGAAGAGAGTCATTATGATTGGCTTTCATATGTTGTTTCATAACTTGTTTTGAGCGTTGATCTCTCCCACAATGCACACAACAAAAAGAGAACTTTCTTGCATCCACAACCTTTGGTGCGCCCTTAGCCTTCTGAGTGTTGGCATTGTGACCTGGCGTCACGCCCATTATCTGGATTTCATCCTCCCCATCATCATTTGCAGTATTGACAACACAAGCTAAATCAACAAAATGTTTACTGACATCAAATGGTTTTTTGGATGGTAAAGTAGTTGGAGCATTTTTTATCATGCCTCGCCCTAGCCCACTATGCCCAACCATTCTGGGTCCTTGAAGCATGGGAGGTCTTTGACCTCTCATCACACCACCTCTTCCTCTGATAGGATGCCTTGGAGTTTGTTGTTGAGGACCTCGAACAACAGCTGTAACAATGACATCGTCATCCTGGGGCCCCACATCAGGTTTAGGTAAACGAGTTTGCAACCTGGGTCCTCTAGGTCTACCTCTTCCTCTATACTGATATGGCGGGAACAGGTTTTGACGCACGTTACTTGGACGGGGATATCTTGCTGCTGCATTTACAGGTGGTCTGATCTGAGGCAAAACAGCTCCTCTTGGCATCATGTCTGTAGTTGTCCAGTTGGACCTATTGTGCCTTGGAGCTTGACCATTTAAGTAAATACTGGGACTGAGAGGTGAATTGCCCACCATGTTTTTAGCAAAGTTTACAGGCTGATTTTTTACAGGAGTTACTTGATTTGAGTTTGATAATGCATCATTATTAGGGTGTGACAGTAATCCAGATTGAGCCTCATGATTTGGAAAAGATCCTGGATCAACCAGATTTGGATTTGCATCAGGGGTACTCGATTGAGAGGTTGGGACAAGGAAGTTAGGGATATCAGCTGCCTGATTTCCTTGCCAACTTTGTGTGGGTTGGCCTTTGCCACTTGAGGTTTCCAAAAAGCTTGGCATACTGCTCTGGGTATTAGCTACATTAGGACTGAAACTTTGACCTTGGGAAATGCCTTCAATTGTTTGCATGCTGTTAGGGATTGAATTGGGGATTGGGGCACTATAAGCTGCAGAGTTTTGCCCAACAGGAAACAGGGCTGACTCTGGTTGCCCTTGTTGGGCTTGTGAAACTTGAGGTGTGGACACACTCATATGTTCAGTAGTAGCAAGTATAGGGGCTGATGGATATTGACTTGTAGTAGAGGGTTGCTGTAAATTTGTTGGATTCATTTGTTGTAAACTGGTGTGCTGATGAGTAAATGAAGATGTAAAGCTGGGAGCTTGGAGTGACATGAAATCCTGGGATGGAGTATGGGTAGCCATTGCATTACTTAGGGAGACCGTCCCTTGCCCATGATGATTAACAGGAAGTGAAGACTGTGGGGGAACCACATCTCGGAGTAATGGTTGCTGTGAGGATGAGGCTTGAGGTGTACTCTGTTGAATGTGTGTCACTGATGGATATGGAACTTCTGAACCAGTTGATTTTTCCTGGAGCAGTGGTTGCTGTGGGGACGAAGTTTGGGGTGTGCTCTGCTGAAAGTGTGTTACTGATGGATATAGTACTTCTGTACCAGTTGATGGCATGACAGAAGACACTGGCTGTTGAACAGAAACATTCAGAGGATTACAAGATGCTGGATTCCCATGAGCAGCTGGCCCTCCTAATTGAGTAGAAGTGTCACCTGGCATTGGATTATCCAAAGCTGAAGTCAAATTCAAATCCTCATCTAGCAAGATAGAATATGAATCTGATAACAAATCAACCATTTGTGGAGGATTTGAAGCAGTAGGTGGTAAAGATGCAGGGAATGGCTGATTATGACTAGATGTCAACGGTTGTTGATGTTGCAGTAGTGGTTGGGGTGCAGCGGCAAACGGTGTGGTATATGGTGCTTTTTGTGGACACACCAAACTCTGATCACTGGTCATAAATGAGCCATTATGAGACGAGAGAGGAATGGCATTTTCAGATGATGTGTTCATCATATTATTGGAAAGTGTTGTACAAGAATTTAATGGAAGACTTCCACAATTGTTTTGAAATTGTGTCTCTTTAGTTTGCTTATCAAAATAAGATTCTTGATTCAGAGATGTATGTGGAAGAGATCTCTGAGCACTTTCTGAAGATGGAGTATAAAAGCTCTGGTTACATGGTTGAGTAGCAACAGGCATCTGACTGGATGATGGAGGAAAATTATTTTCATATGTGGCACTGCTGACGGATTGATTATTCAGAGATCTATGGGCTTGTGGAAACTGGCTATCTTGTGACCCGATAGCTGATGACTGAAATCTGGAACTTTCATCATATGTGATACCACAATCATTTGAGGGCATTAAAAATGATGATCTCTGGGGAAAAGGCTGGTTTGGCAAATTGCCCCTTACAGATTGATTGTTCCTGTTGTTTTCAATAGGCATGCTCAGGTGAGTGTGTTGGTTTCCCGCATGTGTTAACACTTTTGGCTGGGGGTGAGGACTATCAACCGTGCTTCTAGAATAATGCTGGTTTTCAAGGGTTGGCAAGGTATTTGCAGGAGATGAAGTGCTAAGCTCCTTTTGTGGCATACAGATGTAGTCAGTATCTGAGGAGTGATGACTCAGATTTCTCTCACTTGCATTGCTCAAAATAGATTCAATTGTGACATTTTCAGAAACTTGCATTTTATTAACTGAAGAAACAAAGTCAAGGAAGCCTGTGGCCGTTTTCAAACAATGTTTCTTGTGAAAATCTAAAAGGAACCTTAAGGTTTCTCTGAGCCTTCCAAGTTCATCATCTTGTAAAGTTTGATGTAAAGCACAACAACGCATTAAGTGTTCTTCATACAAAGAGCATGTGTTGGTTGAATGGGTGCATGTTTCTTTGACACAAAAAAAGGTAACATCTAGAACATCCATATCCGTCCCAGATGAGTTGTTCCTGGCAATGGCAGGACTTCTAACATGTTGGGAGAATGTGTGACATTTCAACTTCTCAATAGAAACATTGCTAAATGGACAACATGGGCAATACATGGTTTCCACTTTAACTTTCCAATCTGATGGACTTTCCTTTTCAGATAGAACCTTACTAATTTCATTGGCCAGCTTCTCTGCAGCTTTCTCAACGGATGGATCGAGCTTGACACAGCTAGAGATTTGAGGGGTTACAGTTTCATCTTTTATGGACACCTGCAATAGGGGCAATTCTTTCACTTCTGGCTTTACAGCCTTAGACTTTTTGCTCTCTTCTTCGATAACAATAACATTAGAGCTAGATGGTGATTCAGGGTCATGCAAAAGTTCTCTTTCTAGAGGACTTTTCTCCGTGCGTTCATTTGAAAGAGCTATATAAAACAAAGCATCTGCTTGTCTCACTTTAGCACTAACAGACTTTGATATCATTTTAGCAACTGACTTTGGCAGCATGCCTGGGTGTTTGGAGATTGTATGCTTTTCCATATATTCTGTGCTGTATGTCATGAAGTCACAAAATACACAGGCACAGCAAGGATCTTTGTCCATGTTATAGTCAGTGCTGGAAGAGGATGAATCAACTTCCACCTCATTGTCACCATGTTCACATTTCTCATGCTTCGTGACATCTGCCTGAGAAAGACTACTATATTTACAAAACGAACACTTAATCATGTGTTGTCGCATATGAGTGACAAGTTCCTGTTTTGCATCAGTAGAAAACTCACAATAGTTGCACCAAAAATGTGAAGAAAAACCAAAAGAACCCTTTGACAAATCTCCTGTTTCAATACTACTGAAACTGGAATTTTGTGACACATCATCCTCCAAGTAACTTGTAGACGAAGCTGCTACTTTCTTTGCAGGTGGGGCCACTTCATCTCCACCAGGGTTTTCATCTGAATCATCCAACTTCTTTTTCTTTGAAGAATTTATAACACGCTTCTTCCTCTTCGCCATTCTGAAAGAAAAAAGAGACCAATAATATGATAAGTTTATATTAGATAACACAATTTAGCTTCGATACTTGAATACCAGACAATTCAATTTCTATGGGACAAAGCTCACATATCAACTTAAAAGTAAAAAAGTAGAATACCATATTATGTAATCCCTTGGGGGGGGGGGGGGGTGTGTGCGATAGCTCAGTGTTAGAGTGTAGAGTGTAGGCTTGCAGTCTGAGAGGTATCAGTCTCAAATCTTGGTACGGACACCTGCATTTTTTCTTTACGCAAGAACATTTGCCTCTGTTGATTCACTCGACCTAGATGAAAATGGGTACAGCTTTGGCAGAAAAATACTATGCAATAGTCTAGCATCCTATTCAAAGAGTGATGGATAAAGTCTGTCATTGTCCCGGATACGCTCTGCCCGAATGGGAAAGGACTAAAAGACTACTATTTTTTAACTATAAGTTGTGACTTTTGTCTCCATCTGTCGATCTTGCTTCTAATGGTATTTTGATGTATTTTTATTCAAGTCCTGCGACTTTTAGTCTGGTGCGGCTTATCTTGAGAAAAATTGTTTTTCTTTTAAAAATCAAGAGACACTGCTTGTAGTCCACAGCGCTTATAGACCAAAAATTACATGTTCTAACATGTACGGGTTTGTCTCCATTGTCTGTTTTGTTGTGATTGCTGATTTCCAATCCGTTTTTGCTGAACTTGTTGATGGTACTGGAGGGCTCTTCATTGGTTATTTTCAATTTTGTTTTTCCATTAATACCAAATTGTAGTCAGGGTTCCCACTCAAAACCAGTTAAAAAATCCAAGCCTGATCAAAAAAATTCAAGCCTACAAAATTCTTTTAAAATTTGGAGTGTATATATATATATATCATCTTGTGATGATGTTATCATATAAAAACCTTTGTGAATGAATCTAAAATCTTAAATATATGGGTGCCGGTGAATCATATCAGAAAAACCTGCCATCAAAATTGTCAATGACCAAAATGCCTGCAATATGGTTTATTAAAGCCGCTTACTTATCTCATAAGTCTGGAAGTCGGCATGACACATCCTATATACTGAGTTATCAGATTTGTCTTACCCCTGATCCTCCTCACTTCTTGTACATAAATTGTTCCTTTGATTGATGTCAATGACCAATACTTCTTCCCCCAGCAGATCTAATCTAGACCTCCAAAAAACCACAGACAACTACATTCACTCACCCATACACACACAATCTCTATCACCCTCATTCACTTACCCTACATACATAATCTCTAACAACACTTATTCATCAATATACACATAACTTCATCAACAGACATATAATCTCTAACACCTACATTCACTCACCCTACACATACAATCTCTTAACACCCACATTCACTCACCCTACACACACAATTTCTAACACCCACATTCGCTCACTCTACACACATCAATCTTTAACACCCACATTCACACATCAATATGAACATAATCTGTAACACCCACATTCATTCATCCATACACACAAAACCTCAAACACACACATTCAGTCATCCATACACTCATAATGTCACACTTAAATTCACTCACCATAACACACATTAACTCCAACACACTCACATTCACTCACCATTACACCCATAACTCCAACATACACATTCACTCACCATTACACACATACTTACATTCACTCACCTATTCATACATATTATATCAAACACACACATTCACTCACCAGCACACACATAAACTCCAAAACTCACAATCACCCACCATTACACACATAAACTCCAACACTCACATTCACTCACCATTACACCCATAAACTGTAACATTCACATTCACTCACCATTACACACATAAACCAACACTCACTCACCATTAGACACATAAACTCCAACACTCACATTTATTCACCATTACACACATAAACTCTAACAAACACATCTACTCACCGTTTCACACATAAACTCCACTGCTCACATTCACTCACCCATTCATACACAATATCAAACACTCACATTCACTCATTATTACACACATGAACTCCAACACTCACATTCACTCACCATTACACACATAAACTCCACTACTCACATACACAATATCAAACACTCACATTCACTCACCATTACACACATGAACTCCAACACTCATATTCACTCCCCGTCACATACATAAACAACACATTCACTCACCATTACACACATAAACTCGAACACATACATTCACTCACCATTACACACATTAACTCCACTCACATTCACTCACCCATTCATACACAATATCAAACACTCAGATTCACTCGCATTACACACATGAACTCCAACACTCACATCACTCACCATTACACATATGAACGCCAACACTCACCATTAATTACACACATAAACTCCAACACTAACATTCACTCACCCATACATACATAAATACATGTACATAATATCATACCTTCACATTCACTCACCATAAACACATAATCTCTTACACCCACATGCACTCGCCCATACAGACACAACCTTTAACAGCCCCATTCATTCACCCATCACATATAATCTCTACAATCACATTCAGTAATCCATACATACATAATCACTAACACTAACACACACATTCACTCATCCATACAAGCATAATCTCTAATAGCCACATCCACTCACCAATACACACATAATCTCCAACGCCTACATTCACTCACTCTTACAAATACAATTTATTACACCCACAAGTACTCACGCACATATATTACTACATCTATTACGCCACGTACCCGCGGTATCGGCATTGCACACATGACTCACCAATACACACAATCTCTCTCTCTCTCTCTCTCTCTCTCTCTCTCTCTCTCTCTCTCTC
>JAOYNN010216430.1:0-10662 GCA_025770095.1 Goniobranchus kuniei
TTTTTTTTTTTTTTTTTTAGTGAATCATTACACTTGTTAACAATGACTCATGAAAAGTTAATCTTTATCCTATTTCAGCACCAGCCAGAGCTCCGTATGAATTTCAGGGCAAGAGCATTTCTAGCACTGAAATCAAACTGACCTGGAAACGGCCTACCCAGGATGTGTTTCCTGGTGACCTGGAAGGCTATGAGATCAATTATGGTATCAATTCTAATGACATGAATCCAATGCGGCTGGAGGATCCAGACAAAACAGTGAGTCAGCAGGGTTAAATGTATGTCTTAGTTACATAGTGTTGCTCATAGCCGCTTCACTGCCACAGGTTTACCACATGTGCCAGAGGCTGGTGGGATGAACTGGCCAATGACGCAAGGCTTTTTCTCCTTTTTGTGAAGGGAAACAGGTCATAAAAACTCCTTCATTACGTTTGTGAAGGATTATATACAATGGATTGTTCATCTCTACTTCTTCTTCTTCTTCTTCTCCTTCTTCTTCTTCTAAGTGCCAGGTCTGTTGCAAACATCAGTGCTCATGAGCTACCAATCCTCCCGTCTTTCAGCTGTTATCAGGAAGTCTGTTATATTCTTTGTTCCCTTTGCCACCCAAGGAACGTGAGTCTATGATGGCCATAAAGTTGTTTCAGTTGATAACTATTTCTTTGTGTCAGGAAATATAAGTACAGTTATTTTTCTTGTTTGATCTGTCGACACATTATCTCATTCTTTCCTTCCAATGCCGGAGAGACAAAGAAATTATTGCCCATTGCTTACAGCCATCGAAGCTTTAAAGTGTTGAATGACTGACAGTGATGATGATTTTAATTTCTATGATGATGTTGTTTGTAGTGAGAAAGAAATAGAGTGGATGATTTCTTGCCACGTTGCATGGTTGGAGTTTTAGGTCTATACACCAGCGGCAACACCACCAGATCTAGATCCAGCCCTAACAAAGCAGATCGAGATCTAGCCGTAATGAAGACATTCTGGCTTGAGATCTTGATCTAGATCAAGATGTGAAGGCAGGAGACTATGATTTTACTAGATCTAGATCTAGATCTCGAAGTCAAAGCATAGGTCCAACAGCTTCAACAATACAATTTAGGCTAGATCTAGATCTGGATCTACTTCAAGTGAAAGAGATGCTAGGCCTAATTAAACCCTTTGCACAGGGATGTTACCATAGTGATTTAGCCATAGCAGTTAAGGGGTGAGTCATCTTCACTTCTTTCACATGTTCTGTATTGGTTGTTTCAACATCATGACCGCTTCTTTTAAGACTAGATCTTCTGTTTATTTGAGGGAGTTGTGGCTGTCGATTTGGGATAGGATGATCCTTAAAAGTGATTCATTTGATATATGAAATTAGTGACTTATATTGGATTTTCTATCATTTCCTTCTGTCTTATATATATATATATATCTATATCTCCTGTGAACCCCGCAATAATGTGCCCAACTTTGGACTCAGATATCTTTGGAAGAACATTTGTAATAAAACTTTATATGGTACAATGAATGAAACTATTTAGCCTATAAATTTTGTTTAAAAGAGAATGTGATTGACACAATAGTAAGACAGTTATTGTCAAATTATGTCATATGGAGTGTATCAGTATCATTTTCTTATTTACAAATGCTTTCCAATCAATTCATGAGAATGCAGTCAGATGGATAGAATTCTGAAAGGAATATTTGTAGTTAAACCAGGGAAATGTAAACATGAAAGAAAGAAAAAATTAAAGCCACTTATAGAAGTATTAATATTAAATTGGCTTATATGTGAGAGAGGCTGATGCTTTTCAATCTTGATGATGCTTTTGGCTTTATTCTTGTTCTTTTCATTGCAGGAGATAACACTTCAGGGTTTACGTCCTTTTACGTTCTATGAAGTTTCCATCAAGGCCTACAACAGTGCAGGTTCAGGTCCTGTGGCATCTACCACACTTCAGACACATCAAGGAGGCAAGACTTGAATTTGTTTCCTTTTTTTTTTTTGGTACTTAAAGGGGTAGAGAAGGTGGCAATCTTTCACAGATGAACATTTTGTCGATGTTCAATTGGTTCTATGCCAAACATTCACTCATTTCACTTTGAAATTTGAAAAATAAGATATGTGGGCAAAATCAGAAACACTAAGGTTTTGTTTTTTGTGATTGGGTGGGGGGAAAAGGGGTTAAAGAGAAAAATAAAAGAAATTAATTTAAATTTGTGTGGGAGAATTTTGTTTGGTTGTTGTTAATCACACTCTTATGAATTGGAATAGGAATTCTAAGCTCTGCTCATCAATACAAAGTTTGGTTTTTAGTTTGTTTGTTTTTTTTAAAGTTTGTGCTGCTTTTAACCTCTTTTTCATTTGCTTATGATATTTCCATCATCAGTGCCTTCAAAACCCCGAATCACCCACATCACCCTCCGGATGTCTGACTCCCTTTATGTGCACTGGGAACCGCCTCAGATACTCAATGGGCAGTTAATTCGATACACACTAATGTGGTCCCACAATAATGTGTCCAAGACAAGAATCATCTCTGGCCATTTGACCAACCCCATGACGGCCTTCATTAATGAACTCAGTAAGTACCAAAAGGAGACAATAGAATGCTCATGCTTGGTTGATATCCAAACTTTTGCAGCCTTAGTTCCCGTTTTCTTCTTCTTTTTAGGGGCGGCTCGAAACATCAAAACAGGAATGAGGAAAGGAGTGATTAAATTAATAAAACGATTAGATGAAACCAAGAATTAAAAATAGCAAGTTACGGAACATAAGTATGAAACGAAACAAGGACAAGGCAGAAGATAAAATAGATTTTTGTCACAGACTTTGAGGTAAATAGATTTATAGACAGTTTACACTACCTGTGAGATCCTGTAGAGATCCTGTAGAACTGGCTAGGTCTTTCATGTTCTTTCATTTTCATGCCCTATTGTTTTAGTCTACTTTCTATTTTACAATGTCTGATAAAGGATGTTTTATTCTACTGACTATTTTACAATGTCTGATAAAGGATGTTTTATTCTACTTTCTATTTTACAATGTCTGATAAAGGATGTTTTATTCTACTTTTTATTTTACAATGTCTGATAAAGAACTCTTTTCGAAGTGTTATCACTTGCCATCAATTGTTGTTTGAGTAATCCTCTATTTTTGTCTATTTATATCAATCAAGATTTTATACCCATTAGTAGTATTCATATGTTTGCAATAGAGTACGCTTAAAATAAAGATTGCACAGAGTATCTGGTCAATTCAATAAAAATTTATATCTCCATCATTTTGTTGTTGTTGATATTATGAGTATCAGCATACTCTAAAGGTTTTATGGTATATGAATGAACACATGGGACTTCATCCATATGTTGTAGAATTTTCCCCATGTAATGTCATGCCCAATCACTAAAATTGATATATTTCTAATAGCTTTGCACACTTTTTGCTACAAAAATTGTAGGTCTCGGGGGTAATCTCCACATCTGCTTAGTCTAAAATGTGTCCTGGGGATCAGAAAAAAATTGTTTTCATCACAGCGTGTTAGAGGCTTATCTTTGTTGTTGAACTTAAATAGTGTCAATGTGACAAGGTAAAAAATGTTCAGACCTCATGGGATCTTTAAGACCTCTTCATTTTTATTCACTTGGTACGATCAATTTCTTGTTACAACTGTTTCATTTTTTTTCTTCAGTTGAACACAATCTGCTATCCTTGTGAAAGTAAACAGGGTACACTGGCTAGATAATAATTTTAGTCCGATACAGTTGTTTTAGTCCAGAAGTTTGCTGATGAATGATAGTAATATTATGTTGATTGACCATCCATTACAGAGAAGAAGGCATATATGATAACAGACCTATCAATAGAATTATGTAGAATTTATTCCTTTTTCTTTTTTGGGCTTATGCTGTAGGGAAGCATATATATTTTTGTGTGAGTTTATGTAGGATGACCTTCTGGACTAGGGCAGTGATGATAGAATTGTAGAGATAAAAATGGAAAATTCTTATTTTAACTCATTGACGAGTATTCTCACCTGCCAGAGGCCCGGCTATACACTACTGATGAGTATTCTGGCATTTGATGCCATTGTCTGCTTTACTGAAAATACGCACTTTCATCCAAACTAAGATTGTAAATGTTAGGATGAGGTATTCTGAGATAGATTGTCCTTTCCTTCTTTCATCCAGTAGCTATTGATTCTGCGAATTTTGATCTCACAGAGAGTTTGTTTTCCATTTCATTACAATGTCTCTTCAACTGGTTGAAGCAAGTTATCAAAATTCTAGTGAGGTATCTGAATTAGGAAGTTATATATATAATGTCTGGATTCTGTGATTATGGCATTCAGGTAGATGAGAGTGAGGCAAATGCAGAGCTAGATTTCTTTTCCCTAAGTAAAAAAAAATAAATCAAGAAGATAGGTGCAATAGTTGTTATCTAATGATTAATTTTTGTATATATGACGTAAAATTTTCTGCGCATGACAAAATCGCTCAATATATAGAGGATGTTCACTAAGATGGGCCTCAGCTCTGAATGAATTCATATATTTCTTAGTCTCAGTATTCTCAGGACCCTTAGATATGAATCCTGTCTGGTTTTTTCCTCAGCCCCTTATACTCAATACAATATCCAAGTGGCTGCAGAGACAAAAGGAGGGATGGGGGAATTCAGTGACAAGTTCCCTGCTCTGACTGATGTGGAAGGTACTTTTTTTTCTTCGTTGTGTATTTATACCTGCCAAATAGTCATTCGAATATAACATCATAGTAGATTTTCAATTATGTCAATTTTTTTCTGGATATGGATGAAGTCATCAAAGATTTCTGTTTAAATCGATTTTGTAAAACTAAGTAATAATCCTTGCATTATCTGTTACTTGAGCAGATATGTATTCCTCTAGTTTTTCTTTTTTTTTCTTTTTGTCCTTCTAGTTTTTCATTGAACATCTTTCCTCCTCTGTTTGATCCTTGTACTTGTCAAATAATGAATGTGTGTAATAATTAAAATTCAAACCTTGCTTTGTCTTACTGATGAACATGGCATCTTTGTTTGCTTTTATCCATACTGTGACAAAGAGAACAGTGCATTAATTTGGTTCAACATGGGGTGCTTTCGAGCTCTCCTTTTGGTGTACATTATACATAATATGTTTGAGGAAGGTATCAAATATCCCAAATTCAACTCTGACACAACTTTGTATCCAGTAAGAGACAGTTAACTATCATTTCAAATTAGTTAACTAGCATTTCAGACTTATTTGAAGCACCTAAAAGGTAGCTCTACTGAATACTCACCAGGAAGTTGATGTTTGAGAAGGTATTAAAATTAAAAGCATGTCCGGAAGATTTTTAGGTTGCAGGACATATGTGATGCAGACTAAAAAGTCATCTTTATTTATTATTTTTTTTAACAAAATGCCAAATGAATGAAGTGAGAATTTATATTGTGGGCACAACAAAAACTGTATGTTTTGTGAATCATATCATTTCATGTTGTTGTTTTATTGCTGCTTTTTCATTTTCACACAGCTCCCAGTGCTCCTCGCAACTTGAGTGTCAACATCACAGGTCCCAATTCCATCCGCATCTCATGGAAAGAACCGGAAACTTATTACCGAACAATTGATAGCTACATTATCAAATACTGGAGTCACGGAGGAGATGATAAAAGCATAATTGTAAATGGAGATGAGACAAAGGTAATTTAAGGTTGTGAAAGATAATAAAATTCCCCTCATGCTTAATAAGGACATCATTTGCTGGTGCAGATTCAATGAAATAGCATCTTTGGCACAAGTTGGAGATAGTGGTTGAAGTATTTCTATGCAGGCCATCAGTAGTCTTGAAATAACAGTCAGCAATTGTTTTAAGTTATACATATTTTTTGTTTGTTTTGTGTTGTTGCGGAGTTTGTTCCTTACACCACATGCTGAAATTTTCATGATAGTCTCCTGTAGATGTTTAAATTGCTAATTTTGTTTAGTTTGCTTTTAATTGGTAGCAATATTTTGGTTTGGATGAAGCAGGTATAGGGTTGTATCATTTTATTTCAATATTTTAACAGTTTTTGCATTCATTATGGGAGCAATGTGGCCTCGGGATATGAATTTGGCTCATAATGTGATTCTCGTTTAAAATTTAGCTTTTAAGAATGTTTTTTTATTGTAATATTTTTTCTTTGCTCTTGGTCACTTTATCCTGTCTAAATAAGATTTGATTAAATCTAGTCCCTAACAGACAACTGATAATGTTGGATGTTCTATGTATAGATTGCACGTGTAAAAGAGCCGTAGGCAGTTAGAAATTGTAGAAGTAAACCAGAAATCTGAGGCATGCTTATAAAAATGTTCTCAAGTTTTCCCCCCTTTACACTTTTCATGTCACTGACAATGAGGCAAAGTATTATTTCTATCATTTTAATTCAGTACACCCTCAACTATCTGACAACCAACTCAAAGTACTATTTAAAAGTGGCGGCCATCACCAGTACCTTCTTAAAGAAAAAGGAGTATGTAGGAGACTTTACTGAGCCAGTGATCTTCATGCTGGGAAGTAAGTTTGCTTTTTTTCCCCCTTTATCATTGAATGAATGGAATGGATGTCCATTCCAAAGTGATCTGTTCGCTCATTGAATCATTTCATCATGCTCAGGTGTGAAAGATTGCTGGCAGGGGGCTGGAAATTTGGGCATATTCAATTTTGCTATAGCTCTAAGGCAAAGGTTTCCAATCTTTTTTCTCCATGGGCTAAATTTGTAGGTTAACAAAATTTAGAGGGCCAAATTCGCAGACATTGAAGTGTTTTGTATAAGCAGAAAATGTTATAATATACACCAGTATACTGAAATTGATATGACTTGGAGGGCCACATATGTTTGCTCTTGCGGGCTGTTGTTTGAAGTCCTCTGCTCTAAGGTCAACGTGACAGCAAGCAGGATTGGTGATTGCTATGCAATTCCTAAAGTAAAATCAAAGATGGCATTTATATGTATCTAGAAAGAGAGAGAGAGAGAGAGAGAGCTGTTATACATATTGTTACTATGCTCATGACTTTTAATGTCTTGTCCTTGGATGACTGTAACATGAAACACTTAAAACAGGAATTGCAATAGCAGCCTTTTAGGCACAGTTAAATTTTTGTGTGTGGTGGTAGTGGGGAGAGTGTCCCCTCTAAAGGACAAAATATTCCTCAATGGCCAGATATTCCATTAACACCTGAGTTGAATTAGGTAAATGGAGTTGGATGCCTTATCCAAGGACATATCGCCAATGACTCATTGTAGTCATTGAGTACTGTTTGTTCATAAGATTATGAGATTGTTTCAGGCCAGTCCTCACTGATTGAATGGCTATTAAGGCCAATTCCCGGTCAGTCAACTTTAACCCTGATCATGCCTGTCATCCATTACCTACGACATTAATATAGACTACAGATGAAAAGTAGGTAAACCTCTCAGTGTGATCCCCGTTTCCCTGGATTTATTTCAGCCAGGGATAAGACAAAATAGGCACAGTGCAGCTGTCAGCATGTTGTAAGAGGTGTCTAAAGTAGCACCCTTTTCCTTGCTTTAATCTTCTATCCGGCTTCTCTTTCCTGCTTCTATCATCCCTCCTGCAACTTCTGTTCTCTCTCTCTTACTTTTAATTAGCCTTAAATCTAACTTATTTTTCCATGGGCATTGAGATGACCTTCTTATGGAGTTGGAAAGAGCCCTAAAACCACCAAACATAAATAAATAACCCCCAGAGTGAACATTGATGACTGGTTTGATGTTCTAGGGGTAGAGCTTCCGCCTCGGAACTGGGAGGTTGCGGGTTCGATCCCAGGCCGAGTCATATCTAAGACTTTAAAACTGGCTATTTAGTAACTGCTTTACTTGGCACTCAGCATTATGAGAACAGTTCTAAGACTGGTAAGCCCAGTGTCAGTATACTGTGACTGTGTGAGTCACACAGTCAGTATGGCTCATGTGTGGCAGCACATAAATGTGTGTAAATTGCACCGTCACCGACATAACCTTCCATATAGAGAAGTGACATTAAACACACAAATAAGAACATTGATGAGTCAATACAAAGGAAAGCATTTGCAATCATGGCAAGACTGGATAAGCTGACTCAGTGGTCTTTGGTTTAATTATCAGGATTTTACAATTGTTCCTTTCCTTTGCATTATCTCACCATTCCTATCATGCTATCATGGATTACCTACCCTTCATTTGTCTAAAGTCTGTATTGATATCAAAACCCCATGTCTCTCTTGTTTCATCTCTGTGATATTCTGTACATGTTTTTTTCTTTTAATATTATTTTGTTTTTTCATGTAAACAGTAATATTAGCTAGCTTCCAAATGAATCTTTTTATCATCTTGCTTGTAGCATTAATTATGGCCTTAAAGTAAGCTTTTAAAACGTAATATTGCTTTGCCATCAAGTTAATCTTTAGTGCGTTTTGGATGAGTTCTCTTAACATCTCTCTATCCCTGTTTGTTTTTTGTTTTTTTTTCTAACTGTGTATAAATATGATTTGTTTCTTAAATTTTAGTTAACCTTTTTGTTTTCTGATAGATTTTTGATTTTCCTACTTTGTCCTCTTGAAGACTTTTGGTTCAAATAAAGAATTGCAAGAGTGTAAGCAGTGCTTTGGTTTGCTAAAAGATATTAAATTCTGTAAGGTGTTCCTGAGAATTAGTGATCTAGTCATGCTTTGAAATAATTTTGACCCCTCAAGAAAAAAAAAATTAAAGAAATAGAAAAACAAGGAATAGTTTCAAGGGAAAATGATGAAATTCGCTTTATTTTGATGAGTAAAGGTGAATACATTGAGTTTCCTCAATCTGGGATCAGTACAATGAAGTTGATTTACAAGATTGGCAGCTTAGTCGTTGAAATCAGACTAAACATGCTAACAGGTTTACATAATAAATAAGTGGAATACAATTCCTGGATTGGAGTACACAAGTGTGGTAGTTGTGGCCTGGAGTAACATTTCTTTTTCACTGTTTATAGACATTGTTGACATGAGACGTAAATTCTGACTGATCAACTTTGATGAAGGCTCAGTAGCTGAAAATATTATGATCTTCAGTCTTCTTTAATACTTCTCTCAGTACTCTAGCAAGGTCATTTTGGTGAAAAGTTTTGTTTGTATGTGTTGCCTGACAGTGATGCTTCTCATAATAATGTTGTGTTTTTAAGTTGATAAGGGTTAACCAGCATTCAGGTTTTATGACAACAGTAACAGTTCCATCATATTTAACACCCACCTCAGACATACATTCTACCTGAAGTCATCGCTGCGATAAATTCATCACACCCCATACATATACAAATATTTACAAAAACTGCTTTTTTTCTGAGGTCTCATTGATTGGAACCACCTACCCAAGAGGACAATCAACAGCCACTCACTTTAGGCATTTCTACTAGCACTCAATGGAGAGACTGTGATGTCTGATTGTTAATTGATGTGATCCAATGATTTGCTTTGAACATCTGCACCATGTGCAAACAACGCCCATTGCATTGTAATGGGAACAATACATTTGTCTCATCTGTGGCATCTTTATCATATTTTAAGGATACTGGTGCAGGGACTATAAAAGCAGGGATGAGCAGTTAGATAGAAGATAAATGCAATGAAAAGCATGTTATGTTAGGCGCACCTTATGATTTGAAAGGACAACTAGCAGCCATTTGAGTTAGGTCTTCTCGCCTTCTAGAGAAGCCCTCAGGAACCTACTCATGGATGGGTTTAGGGATGAAGGATAGAATTTTATGTCATGGGAAAGATAATAAGTTCCACAATTCCCTGGTTTCTGTTCCCTATTGTCCCTGTGTTTTACTGTAACTGTATTATGCATGGGAAAATCTGATAATTTTTTCCTTTAAGGAAAGGATGAAATAAGCACTGAACAACCCATGACAACTGCAGGCGTAGGGACTTCAGAGGGTATATGTAAGTCATATGAGAATTTGAAGCCTTGTTTCTGAAGTTATCACAATTATTATTTTGCTTTAAGTTGTCAACATTGTAAAGAGCATTGGTTTTGATATTATTATATACCACTCTGAATTACTCTTATGCCAAGGCTCTACATTCTACATGGCATTTGTAACACTTGCTTGCATGTCATTTTAAACTTTTTTTGTTTAATTCATGCCTCTTTGGCTCTCATCCGGTCTCTTGTGAAGTTATCATTGCTAGAGAGTTAAAGCTGACTTTACCATTTTGTGGCCAGCAAAAGCATTAAATGAGATCACCCACACCTTTTACCCAGTCAACTGACTTGCTGACTTAAGAGTGTAGTTCTTCCCAGTTCTAAGACTGTGCTGTTGCTGCATCTTCCATGAGTTGACCAAAACCTTACAATTGAGAACCTCATCAAATCAAATGTTTTTGGCTTTATAAGATCTTGAGTCCAAACGCTCTCAGACGAGACTTTAAAGCAGCGTGAACTATCACATAATGAAACAACATTCATGATGTTCCCATTAATTGCCAGCATTAATCGTACAAGCAGGAAATCCCGTTCGAAGAACAGAGAGAGGATGGGGAAAAACTGAACTTGACATTAAAATTTCCTGTCTCAGCACCTCTTCTCTGGCGAAAATACTCTCTTCTTCTTTTCTTTCTATCCTTGTCTGGTGTAAGAGCAACCCTACAA
>JAOYNN010216541.1:0-16356 GCA_025770095.1 Goniobranchus kuniei
ATATGTGTAGGCCAACTGTTTTGGTCGTATTTACTATGTGTGTGGGGGATGTGGAGTTCAGACAATTTTGTCATTGGTTGTTTACAGGTCTGTTCAAACTTATATAGGTGCCACATTTCCGCCAAAAAGCAGAATTCCGCTTTTTTTGTTTCGCCGAATAGTTCCGACTTTTTTATGAAAAAAAAATCGAAACTCGCCACAAAATCGAAAGTCGGAGGTCACGAGGTCCAAATGCGAAAGTCAAAAACTAAGATGTGCAAAACTGCTAAATGGTAGTCTACTCAATTACATTTAGCATTAGGCCCTAAATTTATCTTCAAAAAAGACTCATTTGTTGTGAATGGACTCTGCACAGTGGCGTGGCGTGTAATCATTGAAAGAGGGGGGAGTGCCCGAGAAATCTACAAGGACATTAAAAATAGGTAGAATTTTTGGTCCTTGATTGGGAAGATAGACCATTGCGGCACTGTTCTCTGAGTATGTGAGAAAACTGAACAAGCCAAGAATTATTTGTGCATGTTGTGCGACACATATTTTATGCTCGTCCGGAGGATCACTGAGCCTGAGCTTGTTATTGCATTCCTGGTCTAGAATGTAGATAGAGATCTGTTATCTGAAATCTAGATCTAGATTCTGTACCTGTCTCTCTAGACTTTCTTGATAGATAGAGAACTCAAATCTTGAGAACCTGCACGGATGTCCATTGTCGTGTGCCGTTATGATTAATGGGCATCACCTCGGCTGTTGTGGGAATCAACATTCTCTCCGTAAAATTCCTCCTTTTTCAAAATTTGGTTGTGGCATATATCAACTTAAAACCTTGTGGTTACAAGTCAAATGCTTCGATCCCATAGCCATGCTGCCTTGTTCACTGTAGCAAAAATGCTTGTATGGAAAGAGAGGATTGAAACTGAGAAGGGGGTTGCTTGAGAATACATTGCTTTAAAGATAAGGCATTGTATTTCTATTATTATTTCAGTGTTTGAGGTAATGCACTATAGCACATCCTTTACGCACAAAAATCTAGAAAGGACCCCTAAAATTTAGCTTAGAGAGTCATCAGGACTCTAAGATTTTGGGTTTTGGGAAAAATTGTTTTATGCTTACATTTTTGATTCTCAATAGCCTTAATAAATTTGTCTTTGATTTTTTTTTAATTTGGCAGGGAGAGTCTCTCAATTTTCTTATTTGCTGTCAGTGTGTCATTTCAGTAAAGGTGATTCTAAATTCAGATTAAATATATAACACACACAAAACTTCATGACTCTTACAAATCATGAAAGGATCCCTAAAAATTAGCACATATAGGTCTACAAAGATTGTAAGCATTTAGATGGGAACAAACTACATCTTGTTTTAAATACTGGTATCACCAGTCTCTCTGTATGTCCCCCACATTAAAATAAAAGAACAAAAATGTATTAGGATTAGTGCTTGCTGGGCCTATGTGAAAAGTTTTTGATATGCTGTAACTACTCTAAATGGGATAAACTGAAAAAATGAAGTTTGCATTAGATCCATTGTGGCAACTCCTATGCAGAAGGAAAGATAAAGATTAAAGATTACATTTATATAGCACTTTCCACCATTCTATGAACAATCTCAAAGTGCTTTACAATACTTTATGATGAAGTTTGCATTTCTTAGGGGTGGAGACGAACGTAAAAGACATTAACCATTTCATTCATAAATGGGCATCATGTAAAAAAACTCAACCTTTAACTTCAGAATCGACAAAGTGAGGTTGTGAGGTTGATTGCTTGTCTAGTCTTCTCTTCAGATGAATCCTGACCTGAATCCCAATATCCAGAAATTTCAGTGAACAGCATTAGAACTACGTTCTATGATGGCAGAGCTCTTATATGTGTCTTTTTATGTGTCCCAATGTGTCCCTTTTTTACGTTTCTGCTCTTAATTTCACTCTTCAATTTAAAAACAAAAAAAATCTATTTCTTTGCACAACGGGAAAGAAAGATAAAGATTGCATTTATATAGCGCTTTTCATTGTTCTATCAACGGTCTCAAAGGGCTTTACAATACTTTATCCCCTAGCAGGCACACTCCCTGGGGAGTCTGCTGTAAAGTGCAGCCATTCAGCGCAACAATACCAGCCTATTGCTAGGTACTCATTTAACACCTGAATCGAATGAAGCAATGAGGGTAAACTTTCTCGCTTAAGGAAAGAAAGCATGTGTCCGCAGTGAGATTTGAAGCTGGTGCTGCCAGGACTTAACAGGCCTATGTTCTACCACTTAGCCACAGCGCCCCAATTATGATATCAAGTATGGTATTTAATTGCACTTTTTATATTTTTTTAAATGAAAAGATTTTCCATTTTCTTGTCTTTTGCTACTTTGGCTACAGGTTTATGAAATTGAAATTCATCCATTTTGAAAACCCTTGAAATTATGTAATCATTCAGTGAAGATAGGTATTGTTTCGATGTTTCGTTTCTATTCAGATTGGATAGAATTTCCAAGCTAAGTTTAAGTTTCCCAATTCACACCACCATCTGCCAATTGAAAGTAACTTATTTGGTATATTGTCATTCCACAACGGTAATGGTTTCTTTTAAAAGGTTTTGCAACATGCTTATTTCAGTTACAACAACAACTTAGCAAACCAGTGCAAGCACAAGTGTCAAATCCCCAGCCCCTCTCCCGACAGACTAGAGACTATGTGCCGATTGCAAGTATTAATCCAGCTGTTACCCAGTACACAGTCTCAAGAAATACGCCAAATCAGAATGGGTGAGTCTTAGTGAAAGGAAACTGATTTTGTTTTTCTGTGGGTGCCCTCAGGTTACAAGGAAATCCATTTCCAAATTTGATTCCATTAAGTTTGAAAAGTTTTAAGATTATCTAAGGTATTGCAAGGTATGGAAGAAATACTGGTAACAAGGATGCCAAAAGTCCGTTTTTTTCCTGTTATATCAGTTATTTCCAAAAAATTATCAGTCTCCCATTGTCGGCTTTCTATTTCTCTATGACGATCAGTTGCATCCCCAAAAGTCTGTTCTAAAGTCTGTACTCTCGTACCTTAACTCCATTTACTGATTGATCCGTATCCGCTGTGTTTGCAGTTTTACTTTTGCGTTTCCAATGGACGCTTTATGCATGCTCAACCTTAACTGCCTTTACTGATGGATCCGTACCCACTGTGTTCACATTTTTACTTTTGCGTTTCCAATGGACACTGTGCGCATGCTCAACCGGATGTTTATTCTTGCTCTTTGCCTAGTTTATGCCTGCTGAACGAACATAAAAGCACGTGAAAGCCAAAAGTAACAGAAATTAGTAGGTGTTTTTGTTCAGTTTTGTTTAGAATTCAAATCAGTTTAAACGTGATCAAAAGTGTTAGATCTTCACAGAAGCCATGTAAAAACAGAAAGTGCCTACGATTCGCGATATTGTGGACTTAAAATCCGGTGAGAAGTATAACTTTGGACCCAATGCTCAGAAAAAATTCTTGGCAAGATGGCTTTCTGACACGGAAAAGGAGACTAATGGGGATGTGTATTCTACATATGTACAGAAACACAGACTCAGGAAATTCTTAAAATTGACCAGTGCGTTTCAAGTAAATTTTCCATTATTTTCAACATATCAATTGGCATCCCTTTGGTAAAATGGAGACAAAACTAAGAATAAAATACAGAAATTATCTTGACTGAACCATCTAAGAATAGCAAATATCCTTAAACACTGCAGATTTATATTTTTTCTTTTAGCACACATAAGCATTAAAAAAAAATATGACATGTAGATTGTTTGTAAAATGTCAAAGTTCAATTATCCATTTTTATATTTATACCAGTGGGCATTCTTGACAAACTTGTGTTGGACTATTGGATTTTTATGCATACAAACACACCATTATAAAGAGGAATGCATTTTTTATAATTTGTACAACCATATGACACAAACAAAAGCATTCTTGAACCTGCTTTAGTTTCCCAAGCAAGTATCTGGGACACAGGAACAGTGGTTCTGTTCTATACCAATTTTGCAGGAGAGTTTGAGAAAGCCATAATGCCACAACGTTTTCAGATGATTTAATATGTTTTAATAAATGTAAGGACATTAATTTAATGTAAGAACATTAATTTCTTATGCTCCTTACATCCATCACTTCTTTCAGGTTATTTAGGCAGATGTCAGGATGAGTATTCCACATAAAACTCTAAGATAAAACATTGTTCAGAATCTGTAATGTAAAACAGGTGACATTCTGTGGCAACCCCATATTGTGAAGAAGAGTTTGAAAGAAGAGGCAGATTCAATGTAAAACCGTCTTTGACCCTTCTCATTGGCCTTCTCTGCCTTTTATAACAACTTAACGAGGAAACCCATCAATGGGAATTCCCAATTATTGTTTAATTCTTTCAATGATAAAAGTTTTTTTCCTTTTTTCAGACCCACATTAGAGGCAACTGGTGCGAGGCCAAGAAAACCTTGTAATTGTACAAAATCTCAATGTTTAAAATTGTAAGTATAGTTGTATGATTAAAATGATAATGTTTAGACTTCCCATGATATGCATAGTAATTTGCATCAAATATTAAGATGCACTGCTTTTCCAGTGTATTTGACAGGTTAATACCATTGTTTATGTCTATTGCTAAAGTATTTGATCCGTTTATATGAATGGTAAATTGTCCCTAAGAATTCTATGTGCAATATGATTTTCATGACTTATTAAACCTTTGAACCCTGACCGTGTCAGCCTCCTGATATTCCTCCCCTGGCTTCACCGACATAGGCCTACAACTGCACGCATGTATGGTTCTTCGCATAAGATAGGGAGGGGGAAGAGGGCGATGTAATCCTTAATTTATTTTTGAGCTGTTGGGGCTGCTTGTTTGCGATGTTCCATGCATGTGTGTCACACATAGATGTGACAGTGTGTCACACCAACTGTTAACTTTCGTTGCTTTAGGGGAAAACGATTACTCCCGACGATCTCATGTAATTGTTTCTTCCAGAAGATCCATGACTACTGATTATTTTTTCAGGACCCCTCTAAGGCCTTACTTTACAGATTCAAAAGGTTAAGGAAGCATACAGATACTGCCAATTTTAATGCAAGTTTTACTTTGTGAAATATATAGGATTTGCAAGATTTGAAAGCGATAGATTTTTCTAATTCATGCATACTTAATAAATTAAAGTCTACAGTTAGTTATTTAGTAGGTTTGATGTCAACTTTCAACATCATAAGTTATATCAGTGAAGTTGCTATTTTGACAGTGTTACGCAATTCTACCAGATCGAATTTATTAGTATACAGAGATACATATTAGCATTGTGAAATATGAGAAAGGCTGAAAATATTGGGTTGGTTTCTTCTCTTTCAGTTTTAGTAAATAGCTTAAAAGATGAGCTGTATTGTTTCAATCAAATATGGTCATAAATACCCTCTGCCATTGTAAAGGGTTATTGAAGGTGCATTGTTAAAAAACCACTTTGAAATAATTCTTATCATTTGTTGATTTAAGCATTGATCATAAATTGATGAATGAGTCGAAAGTCAGTGACAAAAGGTTACGCATACATAATATTTCTGATATATTTATTATAGTATGATATTGTTTGATTGTAGGTAAATTTATTTTATCATAATCGATTTTTCATGCTTCATTAATTCTTGAAAGTGTAATATTGTGTAGTAAAATTGAAAGCTTTTTTCTTCTTTTCCTTCAGATATTGTGACTGCTTTGCAAATGGTGAATTTTGTCAGAATTGTAATTGCACAAATTGTGCAAACAATTTGGAGCATGAAGAAGAAAGGTCAAAAGCTATCAAGTCATGTCTTGAGAGAAATCCCCATGCCTTTCATCCAAAAATAGGTACATTGGCAATATATGTAATAAAATAAGTAGATATATGTACCAGATGTCACATTTTTGAAAATTCTGTTTTTGAACTCCCGTATTGGAAAATACTTACAATGTTTGTCTGTCTTCCTCCTTTTGTCATTGACAAGGGTTGCAACAATATAAGGGGAAAACATTTAGGATCATGATTTCCAGATAAGTGTGATAAGGACGACTAAGTATAAGAATTTGATTGTCAAAGTCAACAACCATTCATAGAAAATTCTTATTGTAGATTCTGGTCCGAAACTACAGTTCGTCTTGGTTTTATAAATATTGAGGGATAATGTTTATTCGTACCGGATCTCACTGACACCAGATAGTCACCAAGACAACGCAGTGTTGTCTGGGATGGATTAGGACATTTTCAAATGAACATAGCAGAGCAGCCATGGATTGTAGAAAAATCTAATAACATTTTTGAATTCAGCATAATTCAATTATGGCAAGGTTTGAGTAGAATTCATTATATCTCTATAAATTAGAAAATAATGCTTATCTTCATTTGTTTAGAAAAACAATACTACCACACAACCAACGTGTTTGATAGGGAGAATTAATCTTTGTTATGAAACACAGGGTGGTGAGGTATTTCTCTTGTTGAGCTCAAAATCTACAGCAGTGAATGTTCATTGAAACTGTTTATTGATATGGTAAGAAAGAAACCCTTTATGGGATAAAAGAGACAAACATTATGCCAACAGAATGAAGACTAACACTTAGGAGGTAATTGCCATTGATAAATCATGGGAAATGAAAGTAACTTGCTGACAAGAATAGAAAAGACTAGAAATAAGAATTCTTCGGATGCACACCTAAGACGTAAATACCTTCTCATAAGTAGCATTTTAAGGATGCTTATATTTGAGATCTTGTGTGTTTTCCCCAATTAGCCGCTTTGAGATAATGATTTTAGGTATGTCTTTGGATTTTCTCGATGAATTCATATACAAAAATAAATAGTTGCCTGAAGATGAAAACTCATATGCGTCAATGTGTTAGAAATGTGCTTATTTCCAGAGAAGACATTCGCTTTAGGACCTTTTACCTAAAATGAAGGTATAATTTTCTCTTAACTGGATGGCATTCTAGTTGCCATACTCTGCCATTTTGAGCTTTCCTATTCTTGGCTGACATTTTGATGTCCCTCTTCAGTTATGTGCAACAGATGTGATATGCTCCTGACCATCTTTTTGGATGTTGAAGCATGAGAAATCCCTGTATAAAGTGTTTGACAATATTGTTAATGGCTGTCCTCTGAATTCTGTTCATGCTTTCATGAAATTTGTCCTGGTCATTTTGTTTGCAGGAAATGTCTATCTCCTCTGTGGGTATGACTGAAAAGGCTGTATCAGATTTTTAAAATTTGAAGTGAATGTGTTTTTTTGTGTGTACATTTTAAGGTATAGGGACTATTAATTTTGATGTAACGAGTAGTTATGCTCAGATAGTGGACAGTGGTGATTCAGAAAGCTTTTTGAGCTTTGGTTTAGAGCTAAATCCACTAAATATTCTCAAAGCGCTTTACAAGTGTTCCGCGATAAACCTTTCCCAGGCAAATACCTTCTCAACTCCATGTGGAGTATACAGAGATGCAGCCATTTAACAGGTGCACTTGTTCTAGCATATTGACAAGATCCTCCTCTGCCTGAGTGGGGTGAAGAATTTTATGTAAATGGTCTTTCCCAAGGACTAAACAGTGCAAAGGCGCGGCCTGGCCTCGAACTCAGAACCTCGTTGTTACAGGTCTATCTTGACTCCACAGCTATGCTGCCACACAATTCTACCATTGTTACCACTATCTTACTGAAAGTTTTAGCTGACAACCTTTCACTTTTTACAACTAAGAAATGACATCTGGCAGGTTCTACAGATTGAGGTCCTTTTTTTTTCCTTCAATTTTTGGGCAAAGTGTTTTACTCAAGTATTATATATCAAATTAAAGGGCAGGGTGTAAGGATTGTAAAAATGGCATTTCCAGAGATAGTGAACGCCCTGGCGACATAATATTATGCAATGAAAATGGAGTAATTTTTGTTAAGGGAAATAACTGCAGAAATTTTAAAAATGCAGTAGACTGCATGGCTCTGGCACGAATAAAGAACCAATGTTTGCAACACATAATAAGTAGCATGCAATCCTTAACAAAAACAGAACAAGTGTAGATGACAACACATTTACAGACTTTAAAATCAAGCAAAATGATGAAAGGAAAGGGTAAAAAACGGAAGTTCAACGAATGTGTAAATTTCAAGATCCAAGGGAGATAATCTATTAAAGTAAACAAACGGTGGGTACATGTTTTTGTATCAAAATTATGCCAAAAAAAAATAGAATTTTATGTACAAGAATTAACAAAAGTAAGATATACCATCATAATTTTACAATAATAAAAATTTCATGAAACTTTGTGTCCTTATAACATCAGAACAGGGGGAAAAAAAGTCATGATATGTACAACGAAATATGTTCAATATTAAACTTTAAAATTTACATACATAAGGATACAAAGAGCCTATGAAAATATGGTATTTACAAAGAATATGTACAAAAATAAAATAATAAGGACATAAAATTAAGTGCCAATACAAATGGGGAGTCCAAGTGACCTGTGAATAGAAAAAAACGGAAAGAAAAAATAAGCGACGAAAGAGTCTGGAGGGAAAAAACCAGCCAAAATCACTGTGAATGAACTAGGATAATGTCTGATAATAATTTACAAATGCAAACAAAACAGAACAAATGTCAAAAAAAGGAATATGAAAACAAAAGGTCCTGAAATGTAAAAAATGGTAAGTGATGTCATAAATTTTAAACCATTCCGAAAATACCACAAAGAATCATGAAAATTATCTAAAGCGAATTATCCTGGATAGCTATGCTGTAGAGAGAAAAAAAGAGAAGACAGAAATCAAAGCCAATTAAAAAATGCCAACAAAACAAAACGAATGTCAAAGAAAATTTGTAAAGCCTTGAAGGGAAAAAACAAGGGGCCTTAACGGAATGAGAGTCATATAAATCAAATCACTCCTCAAGTATCAGCAAGTATCATGAGAATTATATAAAACTATGTATCCTGGATAGTCATGTTGTAGAAATAAAAAAGGAATAGACATCATAAGAAAACAAACCCTATTTAAAAATGTAAACAAAAGAAGGAAAATGTAAAAACAAAATATTTTTTTCTTTGGCAAGGTCATGAAGGGAAAAAACAATATCGCTGGTTATTCATAAATTAAAACCATTCCTGAAATATCACAAAGTGTCATAACAATTTATCTAAAAAGAAATATCCTAGATAGCCATGCTGTAGAAAGAAAAAAGGAAAAGACATTATATAAGAAAACAAAGCCAAAAAATGACATCACAACAAATTGCGTAAATTGTGAATAACGTCCTCAACTTTAAAAGATAAGGATTTTGTAAGCATGAAGTCAACAAGTCTATAAGTAAGTAAGTATGGAAGCAGTTAGACAAACCTTTAGAAATTAAAAACATATTTCAAGTAGATTTCATCGTCGGTGGATCCAGAATCCTTATGTCCACCAGGTTGGGGTCATCCAGGGATAGCGGCCATTCGTCAGGAGTGTCTGGAAAGATGTAAAAGTCTCCCTGTGCCATCATGTAGGAAATCCAAATCTCATTCCCCTCAGAGGGTGTGGGCCCTGAAGGCGTGACGGCAGCAACGTATCGAAAGTTGCGCTTCCCTACCTGATGTGTAAGGAGGACAAACTGCCCTATCTGTGGGATCCTGCTGGAAAGCAAATTTGAAAGAAAAATGAATAGTCAAACATGATTGGAAATAAATTTAGCAGAATATGAATACAATATGTCAGGTCACACATGCAATAGAAAACATAAAGTAGGGATAAATTTGTTGCCATCAAAAACGTACCTCCTGTTGCTTGAAGTTGCCGCATCAGTCTGAGCCTCATCATGAGGAGTGGAAGTACTGGGGGCACTGCAATTACGAAAATTCAAACAGGAAAAAATATCACAAAGCTGCCAAAACAGCATAACAGCATAATGCAACATAATTTGTATGATGAGTAAAACAAAAACAAATGACAGTTTGATCTAACAGAAAGTAAACACTCACCAGGGGTTGGCCGCCATCCCTTCTCCTTCCTGCGGGTCAACAAAAGCAGTATCAAGAGCACTGGGGACACTGGAAAGAGTTAACAGACATTAATAAAGCATAGGCCTACATAATACATTAAGGCAACACAAATTTGAAGAAGATGGAAAAAGCAGATTTAATGAGACGTACCTGTTCTTTAATTTGATAGTCTCATAGTCCCCAATGTAATCCTTGTTGACACAGCAGGAAGGTTTATCAATCCGGCATCCTGAGCAAAAACATGCTAGCTTACGACACCGGATGATGTAGTTGGAGACCCTCTCAACCTGGAATGATACAAAAAATATACCATATAATAATAGATTGAAAACAATGCAGTTAAAGCCTTCAGGTTGAGTAGGAATAAGGAAAGAATAAAAGCAAAACCATCTTAAGATTGATTACGTTATAGTTACCTGGTGGAACTGTCTGGTGCCAGGCACAGTTTGAATGTCTGTCTCTGGACGCTGCCGGTTGACACTCTCCTGGTTGACAAGGAAGAATCTCCGCACAAAAAGGGCTGATTCTTTACTCATGGTCCCCTTGCCCACTCAAATAAGTCTTTCGCATTTGAGATATTCACTTGGCCTCCCTGTACTGCTCGGGCCAGTGCTTGGGAGAGAACACCAGTCTCACCATCAGCCTCCCCCTTGCTGTGTTTGGGTCCATAATAAATCTTTTGAACACTAAGGCCAGAGAGGAGGCTGAGACCAGCAATGGTGCCTTTCCCTTTGTACTGCGCTGCACAGCCATCACTAAAGATGAAGCTTCTTTTCAGTTTCGCATGCTCATTCCCATAAGCAAGCGCGGCCAAAGTGAAATGATTTACCAAATGGTAATCATGTGTGATGTCATCACTGAGGTACATAAGTGAGTGACGGGCAAGGTGGCCTTCGGGAGACCGGAAGTACAGCACAATCAGATGAAAAGAAATTTGTCTCGTACCGAAATGTGCTGACTTTACCTCAGCATTGTATGAGGCCTTCCGGTTCTTGGTGAAATCCATGACCATGAGCACCTCATCTAGTGAATAAAAAAAAAAAGAAATAAGTTAGAAATGCAATAATAAAAAAAAATCCACTAAAGTTGAAAAATTAAAAGGAAAACCTGAATAATTAAACACATAAATACCTTCCAGAAGAGTGTTCTTAAGCTCTCTATACCGACAGTATTGCCAGAAGGCGGTGAAGAGATGTTTTTTAAACGTCACTCCACTGGTGGGTTGGTCAAAGTTGACCCGTAACCCCTTTTTAGAGGTCACTGGAAACAAAAGAAAAAAAAAGGATAATTTAATCTTGGAATAAATGCACATGAGACAGGTAAGTGAATTAATCTTAAAAATGTATGTGAACAGGAACTAGCTAGATACTTAACGCGACTTTTCCTTTAGTGGCAAAAACATCCACCTTAAAGGAGCCGGGTTCCTTCGACCTTCCCCAGTGCATCCAAGAGACAGACTTCCTGCAGCACTGACTGACACATCTGAGAATCTGAACGTATTGAGTCAGAGCAATCCGAACAGTTACCTTTAAAAAAAGGAAGAAATTATGTAATGTTTAAATGAGCTAAATTACCCTTAACCTGCATTAAAAAAAAAAAGTGAATTTATAAGTATTAGGTCAACTAACCAGATATGCAGTCAGGCCTGGGACATGAGCTGCCCTCTGGCTTAGGGGGCTTAGGGCAGCACAGAAGATCTAACGCTTTTGTCTCTCCTGGTAATCTCCCCACAATGCCAGTGCGCGCAAACATGCGATTCAGAGCATCAAACTTTTAGCTGTGGAAAATGGGAGGCAAATCATACTTCAACAAATCAAATCAAAATTTATCAAGCTTCAATGTGTACAAGATGCAAATGAAAACATACTTTTATATAAACCGTACATAAATCAAATACATGACCTTTGAAATGGAATGAAACACAAATGTTGATATTTTAGATTCAAAGGTAATTCATTTATTAAACATTCAGTTACAAAGCAAAATGTCAAAAACAGCAAAGAAATCAAACTTGCGTTACTTGACGTTTAAGCAATACATGCAAAGGCATGTCTCTGATGCCACTGATCTGTATTTTGACGCTGCATGGACGCAGTCGGCAGAATAGAGAGTAACTGACTTTCTCCTCCGGATGATCCAATCTAAACTGCCGAAATGCACCACGCAGTGTCAAGTTCATGATGTACCCTGGCCCAGCCTTGGTGGCGTAATGCTTGTGCGGCAGAGTCCGGGTGATGTCCTCTCTGGTGAAGAAAGCCTGACAATGAAATGAAAAGAGAACATTTGTGACACGGTGAGATTACAGATAATGCAGAGACAGATAAAAGGAATAAAAAGAGGTCATAGGTAGTAGGCCTACTGCATTATTTTGAACTACAAATACACTACTTACCCGCACTCTATTTTCCATGGGCACTCTGGCCTGCTTTCCAGGGGTCAGCCTCTTTCGACCAGAGTGAATCTTCCTTGCCACCTTGACAACCTTTGCAACAGGTGAGGTGAGGAATCCGAAGCTCAGAGCACAAATTGCCTTTCGTTTCTCTGGAGTCCTAAGGGTTGCCAGATTCCTCACCACACGGGCATAAGTAGCCCCATCCACCTTCCTCTTTAATGTTGTCTTGATCTTGGCAGTCAGGTTATACACCACCTTTGATAACCAGGTAGGGGGTGTCCTGTGCGTATCTTGATGTTCACTGACTGATGAGGCTGGCAGAGCATCCAGTGGGGAAGGCTCCTCTGGAAGGGGTCGTGTTGGGTTGGCTTCCTGGGTGCCGGGAGAAATCACAGCCGCACCTGTAAGAGCCTGAGCCTCCAACTTCTTCTGCTAGCGAACCTCTCTATTCTTCTCCCGGACCCGCCGTTTTTTTCTGGGCACTTTGCCGTGCCCTCGACTCAGCTGGCAACCTGGGAAATGGATGAGATTAACAAAGATAACCATGAGGCAACAAAGCATGGGTAAATTTTGTATGAGATTATATTGAAGACATAACCAGTACATGCATTAACATGTTCTTGTGCAGGCGGTATTCATCTGGTGTGAGATCTTTCAAACTTGTCTGCCGCTGAGGAATGTTCTCAGGGATGCCAGTATCTCCATTTGTGCTGGACCTCGTCTCCCTCCCCTTTTTCTTGCTCCAGTAATAGCTGCGAGCCCGGTCCCTGATTTGATAAAAAGGGGGGAAAAGACATGAACTGAACACATTCATCTTCTGGATCAGAAATAATAAATGAAATTGAAACTTTTTACAATACCATAGTTGTATTAACAATGAAAAGAAAGCGTAAATAAATTGAAAAATAAACGTACCTAGCACATTGAAGTTCTTTTTCGTGTTCCTGCTCTTGAGCCCTAGTGTGGGGCTCCTACAGTCATTTCTGCTTTTTTTTGTTCTCCGTACACCTTTACCTTCTCTCTTTCCTTCATTTTGAAGAGGGCACACCTCTCCGGGTCCTCTTCTTTTATTTTACACCTGTTTATTGCAGACAACGAAGACATGATCTGTCAACAGAAGAATGGGCTGGTTGAAAAGGTACATTAGGGTGTGTGTGGGTAGGGTAGGGGAGCAGGGGCTGTACAGAAAGCTAATAAAAATGATCATCATGTGTATTTGAGTTTTGCAGATGCACACATCAAGTCATTCTTGGAGGGAGAATGACAAAAGCAGGAGGCACAAAAAATGGAAAATAAGTGAATTCTAGTTGAAAACCATGTATAAATTAAATGAGACATTTGAAATAATTACTATAACACATTACCACTTTTTAAATGTGTTATATTAAACTGAGAAACAAAAAGGAAAAGATATGTATTGTAAATCTTAATTGGGACAAAGGGTCAAACGTCACTTTTTGAAAACCATTGTCTTTGTTAATAGAGATAAATAATTTTTTTAAAAAGACAAAAGACAAATATCAATGACATCGATATGATCGAAAATAAGAAAAAAAATGGCAGGAAATATCTTTCTGAGCCCTGGTCGGAGAAAGAAAGAAAAGGGTGATGTGGTCAAAGTACAAATCAATACATCGTTTAATATAGGTTTAGATCTAGATCTAGCAAAAGGAGTTTCAAAAACAACACGAAGAAAGAAAATGCACCAAAAGAATTCCAACACCGAACAAAGCCATTTGCTTACTCCCAAATTATCACCACCCGCGGTCAGTCGATGCATCACTGTACGCGCCGGCGAATGTCTTCATTTTCTGTGCACGCAGGCCCATGTTTTGAATGGCGGTCTTGCTTTCTCGTTACGCGCAGCTTGGCGTCTCCATTTTCAACGTACACTGCACCAAGTGGTCTTCCTTTTGCTGTTACGGGAACTTTCATGGGTCTCGATTTCTTTGTATGTGATCATAGGTGCACACCTCTTGAAACAAAAATTAAAAAGAAATACAGGACAGTTCCTTTCAACTTGAAATTCACAAGGACTGGGCCTGGGGGTTATAACTACACATTGGAATGGCTACCGTGTGTATTGTTTCGTGCAAATGAGTTTTAGATCTACAACTACACATCATGCGCTTACATAGAAAGGGCGTACATGAGAGACTGACAGAAAAGAAAACACTTCCTAGAATCACAAAAAAGCATTCAATTGCTTACCTTCGGTGATAAAATGAACAGCCACAGGAAAAGCTTTGTTTTTCTCCTCAGAATTGTCGATCTTACCCTCAGGGCAGCCAGCAAGAGAATGAATGAAATCTCACGCGTACATAGATTCAGGAGTCACAGGACTATCTTGCGAGATTTGATATCCCATAATTTCTTATGGGAACCACATTTTTTTATGTTTTTTGCATTGAAAGGCATTAGAAATGGGCAATTTTCATATTCAAAGCACTAAAATGAAAATTACAAATGTTTTTGTCACTATTTTAGGTATTTTATTTTTGTACTATATAGAGACCGACAGGTCACGGAGATGAGATTTTTCTAAATCACCTACGTTGTTCTGGATGGACGGATTTTTCTCATTTCAGCTGTAGAAATAAAGTTCCACTCATCCATTTTCTTGTGAAATAAAAAGATTGTAGTTCCAACCCATATATTTCCCAAATTAATTTTTTTGTGTATAGAGCCCTTTAAAAAATGGAAATGGCCGGGGTCTCCACTTCTCTCGTACACAATGCAAAATTAAACACGGAAAACACACAAAGCAGGAAAGACATGATATTGTGTTTAATATGTCTTTATTAGGGTACAAATGATAGACAAAAACTTGTGAAGTTCCATTGTTTTACTTTTCATATAAATGTATTGGAAGTTTCAAACTATCTTCTGACCTCATTTTCGTAGAACCTGCCATCTTTGCTTGAGTCAAGCATCTCTTAAAAAGCAGGATGGAAATAATAATAATAATAAATGTTATCAGGCTGTGGGTTTCTCTTCTTGATGTGTCTCATCATCATAAGTTTATCGACTGATACATTTGTGGGACTGGTAGATCAGAATATTGCCCACGGTCGTACTTGTGTATGCTTTTGCCATCAAATTTTATTCTAATATAAATACAGTGATCTCCGCTTAACATCCACATCCTTGGGGGATGGAGAAATATGGATGTTACCCTGATGTGGATTTCAGGCGGAGGGCAAGGGAGGCCTATTTACCCATGATAGAATGCCCAATTCTAAAGAAAAAGTGTGGCCAATGTCATTGTGAGCTTTGAGCAGATTAAGTACTGTTTGGCTTACCTGTCAATCATTGTCCGGGCCAATAAAATTTGATTCTAACGATACGCAATGAAATGAACAAGCAGCATAATACTACATCCATTCTATGCAGTGGTTGGGTAAGGCAGGACGGACGGTGTCAAAATTTTCCTTCTTTTGTTTGGACAAAGAGCTGGCGCCATTTCTTCACATGGACCACTGCTTGTAAACTTGCAGGCTAATTAATCACTGGACAGATGGTTAGCATTATGCATTCCCCTTATTCAGCATGTCTGAAAAGAGCTATGCTTATCAATGGGTAGGGGGGTCTTGACTGGTGTCATCATCTGTATGAATGGTTTGTATGTGAGATGGTGACAAGCATTTTCTTTTGTTGTTTTTTTAGCACGTCAGAAATGTACATGCTATCAATCCCTTTTTTGTAGTTTTGTTTTGTATTAAAAAAAATTTTTTTTGTCATTCAGGAGGGAAAATATAGTTCAATGTTCTCCCAAAATGTGGATGTTTTTAGACGAAGTAATGGGGAAAATGTGGATGTTATAGGGGTAATTTTTAAAGAAAAAATTTTTGTCCCAGAGAAATGTGGATGTAAGGTAGGTGGATGTTAAGCAGAGACCACTGTAGTACTATAATCCTCATTTTGACATGTATCTTGATTTGATTTGTATCTAGAACTTCATGATAGCAC
>JAOYNN010216542.1:0-10661 GCA_025770095.1 Goniobranchus kuniei
GGGCTAAGGTATCGAAAAACCCTGTAAATCTCGTCTACATCCACCTAGAATCTAGATCTACACTTTAATGATTCTAGATCTTCGAAGGCATCTCAGGAATTACATTTCATCATTCTGACCAAATATGAAGGTCTTGCCCACAACGATCTAGTCCTAGATTCTAGATTTAAATGATTGTCATGTAGCTCTGCCTGTTGAGAATTTACCTCTTGGCACAGTGGCACTAGATCTAGCTCTAGATCAAGATTTTAATTACATTATGATTGTCATATAGTTCTCCCTGTTTAGAAACTCTTTGTTTGCTTCTGCTGGAATACATGCCAATATTGGCTTTTCGTTTGACCAACTTGGAAAGTTAGCTTAGTTTAGCTTCTCTCAATTAACCGGCAACTGATTACAGTAAAGAGAGGGAAGTAGGCCTAAATGTTGCTGAAATGCTTCGTCTTCTACACAGTTGATAATTAAAGAATCAGCAAAAGAGTGAAAATTTCAACAGCTGAAAAAGCGTGTAAGGTGTGTTCAAATCTGGCTCAATTATCTACACAAACCTACTTTGAGAGAATGTTTACCATCAACTTGGAAGATGGCAGCCGTTAAATTTTTAATAGCTGAGAACTTTCTACCAAAAAATCAGTTCATACAAAAGTTATTATACTTTTATAAAAGATCTCTAATCTAATCTAATCTCAGGCTGTGTCCATCCATTGTCAGATGTAGCCCTTCGTCGATGTTTTCCAGTATTCTCTGTCATCTGCTTTTTGCATCCATTGTTCTCCTCCTATCTTTACGATGTCGTATATCCATCATTTTTCCGGTCTTCCTCTTGCTCTTTTACTTCTCTCCATTTTCCATTCAGTACATTCTTTACTTTTTTTTATATAAGATACCAAAGGAAAAACTGAAATGATACATTGTAACTTTTAACATTATACACTCATAAAAAAGATTCTTATGAAGGAAACCAGTAGAGGAAAACAAAAAGTGGGTAAGATGAAAACAAAAACTGCGTACACTCACCATGTTATCTAAGTATCTGTTGGAATCTTTGGATTCTGCTTCAATATCTAGAGCAATCTGAAATTCATTTTAAAAAAGGGCATTTAATGAAGCATCTTGACAATAATTTGCTGACGAAAGTCTTTTATTTTCCTCATGAGTGGTTGCTAGTAAAACAAAGGTGGATTTCTCCAGACATATGGCCTTGAACATAATTATCAATCTGAATGGCATCTTTTCGAGGTTTTAAGGTTATGTCCAGGATTGGATACGGATTCTTTTGAAGATGATACAGTAGTGGTATTGAATATATTGTCATTCTTTTCAGCTTTATTCTTTTTTCAGGAAGGATAAACTAATTTGTGACCTGTTTACTGACTAGTAAACTAATAAGCATTTACACCAAACTTTAACAAGTGACTCAGTTTGACTGAGCTTGCTGATACCTGCTACTACCCATTTCACTTCCCTCCTTCCTCCTTTTAAACCTGCAAACATAACATAAGACTTTGTTTCGATATGAAATTTATGAGTCTTTCTGTTTCAAAGATTTTCACACAAAAATTAACAACAGCAACTGAAAGGTTTTCTCAAAACTCTGTAGGTAGATATATCTACCTGCAGAGTTTTGAGAAAACCTTTCATTAAAAGTATGTTCCCCAACAGATGGGGTTAATGTAGATTAGCATGTATGTATGCAAAGACTTATTTTCTCAAAATCTGAGATAGCTCAAAATGTCCTTTCTGTACAGAAGTAAAATTCAAGTTTTCCATAACATAGGCAAAGCCAGATAAATCCATTTCCATGGCACACAAATAAAAAGTTGACTTATGTGGCCTGTCTGGTATTGTTCCACAGGCGTTCATTTGAGATAACTTCTGGCCAACTGACGTCTACGATAGTCCTGAGGCATCTGTTGGCAAATGCCTGTAATTTATGGGTGATGGTCTTGGTTACACGCCAGAACTGTAGAGCAAGATTGACTTTATGTTGGTGTAAAAATTTGGACCTAGCTGTTAAGCGTGAGTGTTGTTGATCTCCATTTCAGCCCTAGAGCAGAGAAAGCCAATCAGGCATTGTTGATGCGAAATTTAATGTCTTCATATGTTCCCCCATCTTTGATTACAATGCTTCCTACATAAATGAATTTGTCAGCTTCTTAATCTAGAAGTACATTTTGGTAATTAAACGTACTTAAAGCATTTATGTCTCGTCTAAAGGGTTTTTTGTGTTGGTTTTTTTAATATATTATTTGTTGTTATTTTTTTAACCGTTCTGCTTTTTCTTTATAGCAATCAGACAGGCAGATGAGATCATTTTTTCCTGAATTGTGGTAGGCTATTTTTTTTTCCCTACCTGTATGTGTAGTGAAGCCCCATACCAAGATGGTGCCACTGGTGTTCCTGTACTTGCTTGTTTGTTTGTTTGTTTGTATGTGTTCATCTTGTTCTTATAATGCAATGTGTCGCAAATGGTCACAATAGTGGACTTGGCACAGCTGATTTGCAACCCATGTGTGGTGTCTGAGTCTGTTTGACACATGTCTTCTACTTCGATGCCTGTTTTGGTTGAAAGGTCGATGGGGGGTGTTTTCTGAGTTGTTGAACTGTTTACTGATTGAAAGGCAGAGTCTATCGGGTCCAGCATGTTGTTGATGTATTTTGAGAGATTTGTTTCAGCCTGAATATTTTCAATTTTGGCATCTTTGTTTTCTGATGGGTCAGGTTCTGTGGATGTTGTTTTCTCTCCTCCGTTCTTCTTGTCTGGTATTGTTGCATTCTAAGTCCCTTTTCAACTGGCTTGGCGAAATTCGGCGGTAGCAGGTAGGGGTTGAATGAAAAGAAATCAGCGACGCGTTCGACATGTCGCCAATTGTGGTTTCAAATCAAAGGACTACGGTTGTTTGACATTCATCTCGATTCCCAGCTATTTTGGATGACATAAACTGAGATTCTTTAAGAATATCATAGAGCAGAAGTTCCAGCATTGTCGGGAATCTGCTAACTGGCAAGGTGTTGTCATAAATTCATAAAATCTTTTGAAATCAAGAGCTTGCTTAACCACATCCATCCCTATGGCGTCACACCGGAAGTCCTCCAGAACACATTCATTTATTAAATGATACTAACAGAGGTATACAGCTTTGCAAAGTATAAAAAAAAATTTTTTTAAAAACCTACAAAACAAAAAAACAAAACAACTAGCTTACAAAATTTTTTACAATCATTTTATATGCTATGTTTCAGAATCTTGTAGCGTGACACAAATTAAAAAAGATTTTCTTTTAAATATATAAGGTCTAGATATCTATCAGATTTTCTTTCACTATAGCTGAAGACAGTGCAGTCTTTTACATCCAAAACACAGCCTTAATACTCTCCTCCCTCACTCAGCTTATCAAAGTCTGATTTATTTCCCCTCCTATATATTTTCTAACACCCCACCTCCCTCACACACAAACTTTAAAAGATCCCCTCCCCACTCTCTCCTATCCGGATGTTTTGTTGGGAAGAGCATGACAAAGAGAAGGGCTGTCAAGGACATGGGAGAAAGGACAGAAAAGTTTGCAATATACATTAAATCACACAACCGATCACAGATCTTTTGCCATTAATAATACAGTCTTCAGGCGGTAACAAACCTATGTTTTAAAGTTGAGTGTCCTACATGCCATACTAAGGGCTAGAGCAGAGCTGATCAAGATCTGCAAACTTTTTGTTTAGTATAAATGACTGGCTGGCCCCACTGGTACTTGAAAAACAGGAAAACCTCGTTATACTGCCTTCCGTCATATGGTCAATCTCACCATACCGACAACTTCTGCCTGGAACGGAACGGCTGCAATGCAAAAGTAATGAGGATGCGTTTTATACCGCCATCCGCCAAGGGTGAATATGGAACGGCCCTTATAATTTTATAGTAAAATAATTATGTCCCGTTATACCGCCAACCCAAAAGATGGATCTACAATGCCAGTGGCCCTATTGACTATAACTACGACTTTTTAACCGCCCAGCTGATGCCATCACGGGCTTGTATATATAATATAGTACATGGGAACACTGCATAATATTGGTGGGGTCTTCATGTATCGCTGATCTAAGTTTATATAGGTCTACTAGCCTACTGTGTGATTGTGTGACGCTTACAATGCAATTGTGCAGTGGTTGCCAGGTTTGGGTCATCAGCAATACAAGGCCATTATGCGAATGATGGACTAGGCTACATTCCATGATGTGGAGTTGTGGCAAGGGATACAGGTATGGAAATAGCACTTTACTGTCATTCTGACTCGAAGTCGAAGGGAAAACGAACTGCATTCAATAAATCAAACTTTTCCCACCTCACCTCATACTATCCAGTACATCGGACCAGATGACATGCAACAGTCTTGACAATTTTTATACTCGATGTGCATATAGTTATAGTTAGGAATACCACTGGAATATAACATGAAGGCCTAACCACCTGTTCCTCGGGTCACGTAATGATGGGGTGGGGGATGTTGACATAATAGGCCTTATACATGTAGATGTATTGGAATCAGCATCGCCATTGTATGCTGTTAGTGTTAGCAGCAGGTATCAATAAACGCATAGCCTAGATCTCGTAAACCTGCTACACATTTAGAAATAGATTTAAACGCATCGTTCCTTATAGGCCTACTTTGACGTTGTACCAATGGGATAGCCTACCACAATTCAGGAAAAAACGATCTCATCTGTCTGTCTGATTGCAATAAAGAAAAAGCAGAACGGTTAAAAAAACAACAACAAATAATATATTAAAAAAACCAACACAAAAAACCCTTTAGACGAGACATAAATGCACTGTATATCTGTGAGTAGAGGGGAGAGGAGGGGAGCCCAGCACTGACATCATGACTCACGGGGCGCTATCCTATGTATTACATTGTGTGTAGGTACAATTTTCGTTATAAGGCCAAATTCGTTATAACGCCAAGATTGCTGATGTCCAAAAGTTTATGGTATAAGGAGGTTTTACTGTACTCAAAGGCTTCATAGACCATATTGTGGTACCTAACCAGATTCTGAACATGAGTGTAGCCTTTGCCTTGACATACTTGCCTATCCCATAACTGCTGTGGGTCATTGAGACCTATGGTCCTTAAAAATTATGGCATAGACTTAGTAAAGATTTGCTTAATAAAAATAATGTTGCAGTATTGTTACATCCTTTATCCTTAGCATTTACTACCAGATTACTGTCTGACCACTTGGTAAGTCAATTATTATTCCTTATAATGTTTGCTATGATTATGAGCAAACTTGTATTTGCCACATTTATCACATAAAGATCTTAAAATACGGTTTTATAAATGTTATAATGGATGTAATATATATGATTTTGTTTGGAATTTTCTCTGTCTCTCTGTCTTTATTTTTTTTTAAATGTATGCCTGAATATATGTGTGTGGGCAGGGCAATGTGCCATAAGGCTATACTGACACTGCCATTGTTGTAATCGTCTTGTGCGTGTTGCATTTTGTGTTGTTCTGGTGGGCAAAAAAACATGACCTACCATTCTTTTGACTGGCTGCTGCACATCTTTGAGTATACATAGATAGTAGTGTCACTGGGAAATTAGTATTTTGCTCTATGTGTTTGATAATCGTTATTTTCACGGACTTCAGGTATGCCTTGTGTGTCCGTATTAACAACATTTCTTTTCGAACAACTGTTGCACATGTAGCGCGTTTAGGAATTTATATTGCTTTTTCCTTTTTATATTGATGTATGATGTATATTTTGATTGATACTGTTTTCGTGTGTGATTGTGCAAACTTTGATTGTCTGACCATTCATCACCACTGATATATTTCTGCTAATGAATTTTGACAAGTATTGTAGCATAATTAATCTTTGAATTCTAAACCTGCACACAGAATGTGCCTTCTCTTTTTAGTTGGAAGTCGTTACAAATTCTATTTTCTGTAGCCTTTCGATGAAAAGGAAGCCATATTTTGTCTTTTGGTTTAGAAATAAACAAGAGAATTTCACGGCACTATGCGCTGTTGATACGCTGACGCTCGCTTTTTGGTTTGAAAAGCCAAAAAGACAAATTTCCCGTCGAAAGATTTCTAATGATTATTTCCTATACAAATAGTATGGATGACCAGTCGCTCTGGAATTGGGTAAAGCTTTTTTTCACTACGTATAAAGTATGGGTGACTGGTCACCCAGGAGTGGGGAATAAGAATATTAATAACGATATGGGGTAAGGATTAATCACATTTATATTTTTTGTTGGAATTCCGTATGCCGAATGAATCCACCTCATCGTTTCTCTGGGTATGCTATCAAATCTTTTTTGAAAGTCCACGAAACTGTTGTTTTTGTAACTATCCAATCTTGTTTATCTTTCTTTGCCTGTGATTTAACTAATTTATCTAATTGTTTTGTGTTTTTGTTTTGCGGTTCCTTTTCCCGTTTGTAGCATTTTTTGTTTAGCTTCCTTTCTTTCATCGATTAAGTCCCAGGATTTATTCGAAATCCATTGTTCAGTTTTCCGTCATATTTTTCTTCCAATGACGCTATCAGCACTCCTTGTGATGGCATCTTTAAATATTGTCAATTGAGTTTCTGTATCATCATTTCTGTAGTTTTAATTATGCGAACCACTTTGTTGATTGTTCTCATGACTGTCACTGTCATCATTTACTGTCAGGGCTTCAAAATTGTTCTTGAGTTCTATTGCATAGCATTGTTGGATGGATTTATCTTCAAGTTTTGTAATGCCAAATTGTTTTTCAGCAGCCTCTGTGTTTCCTGTGTTGTTTCATTTTATGTTCAGCCTGATATTTCCAATAACCAGTTCATGATCCGATCCGATATCAGCTCCTCTTTTCACTCTGACATCTTTTATTGAGCTTGCCCGCCTTTTACTCACGCAGATGAAATCAATTTCGTTCCGTAATTTGATGTCTGGTAATGTCCATGTTATTTTATGAATATCTTTGTGTTTGAAGTTGGTATTCATTATTCTGAGACCATTGTGAAGACAAAATGATGGTAGTCGTTCGCCATTTTCCGTGAGATGGCCGCTTCCATAGTTTCCTTGAGCCGTTTCATACCCTTCTCTGTTCTTTGGTAGCTGTGCATTAAAATCTCCCATGACGGTGATGAAATCATGTCTAGGTAAGTAAAGTAAAGTTAGTCAAGTACCCATGACTGAGTTTAGGGGAATTACGGGTAGAGCCCTAACTATACTAGGCATATGGCATAATGTGGTAGTTTGCCATTGCTTTCCACGCCGACTTTACTTCCGCCAAGTCTAGAAAGACCTAGCTACCCATATATACTGCTGGGTGAACAGGGGGCCCCGAAAAAAACCACTGCCCGGCTGCGGGTCGAACTCGGTCCACATTGCATGGAGTCAGCCGCTCTACCAACTGAGCTACCGGAGAGTCTAAATCAGTCCTCAAGTTCATCATTTTCGAATCAAAAAAGTCCCCAAACCGTTCAGTTGGTTCATTTTGATTGTCATGGGCTTTCAAACGTTGTTTAATTTGCTTGGTCGCCATCAAGGTGTTAAGAATTCGATGTAGATTCCGTGGATTGTCTTTGCTAGATGTTATTGCATCCTTTATGAAGCCTCTTCGTGTGAAGATGATAAGCCGATTCCGCTGATTTCTTAGTGAGACGTACATTTGTTTATGAATTTCCAATTTACTTTTCCGCCAGATCTTTTCAGCATTGCAGACTTTGTGCTTTAGTCCACGAATTTCCTCTGTGTACCATTGTGTATTGGGCCGGATTATTATCGTATTACATACCACAGGACACAGTTGATCTGGCACGGTCCGAAGACCAGAATTAAAGAAATCAACTATTTGTGATACAGTGTTCATTTCCTTCAGTTTATCTAGTATCATTGAGTCTGAAACAGCCTTTTCAAAAAGAGAAAAATTCATCTGTTTGGTCTTTCTGTATTTTAAATTTTTCTTAGTGGGCCAGCTTTTCTGATGTCAAAACCTGCCGCGACCTAACTGTGATTGGATACTGCATAGTCCTCAACAATCACTAATTTTATATAAGGGTCATTTTTTCCGATAAGAACCAAATCAAGAATAGGACCACCCATGTGTGTCGGTTCGTCAACATGCTGTGTGAGATTGAATGAATCTAATACAATTTTGAATCTGATGCAATTTATATGCTCTCTGTTGTTGACATGTATGTTGAAATTCCCTACGACTATTAAGTCTCCTGTCTGATGATACTTTTCTGAAAGAAACGTTTCAAATTCGTAAAAAAGTCAGAAATACTGTAATTAGTTTTTTTAGTACTTGGTGGTCGGTAAATGCCCAGGAGGCGATAGGTCTGTTTCTTAATTTTCAGTACAACTTCGATATATTCAAAAGATGTAACAGTATGATTGTTTATGACCTCTGTTAGATGAAGATTTTCCCTGAAAATTTTGGAAATTCCACCTCCTCTGCCTCGTTGTCTATTGATGAAGACATGATGATAACCAATGATAACCAGTTGGTACAAGGTCACACTTGGCATATAATTTTCATTAAGCCATGTCTCTGTTATTACTAGTAATTCTGGTTGTTTTTCTACCATGAGGTCTTGAATGAGACAGGCCTTATTGTTGACTGACTGAACGGGCATTAATGAGTCCGAGTTGAAGAAATTCATTAGATGGGTTTTGAACCGTTGCCTCGTGGATGTCGGTGTTATGAACATAGATAAGATTTTCAAAATTTACGCCAGTTTGTTTAGCGTCACTGTGTGGCATTGTCAGTCCAAGCACATAAATATGCGAGTTTTCTGAGTCAGCCAATGTTTTGATTCCTTTTTGTTTATGTCGCCCCCTATGATATTTTCGCCGGGTTTTCCTTGGCCTGGTGTTTACTTTTTTGCTTATTCCGAGTGACGAGCAAAGCGTCATAACATGGCGAGAGGGAAGGAGTTGAACTCTGCTTCCAATGGTCCGAAGGGCAACACACAAATAGACAAGTTTTTTTGGATTGTTCAACTTTGAACGTTGAGATACGTTATAACAAGCAAGAAGCAATTGAAAAAATACAAACCAGAAAAGCTCACAATCCACTTACATACTATAGATCTACTTACCTCAGTGCGTGTTAACAAGGGCTGGAAGTTGTATATAGGGCTCACCAATCTATGCACAATTTCAATGGTCCATGCTGAAAAACAGAGAGATGCTCTTGAGTTCTGGCAAAGGTTAAATCTGATAGCCTCTAACTGATATGGTATACTAAAAAGCAATGCTTAAAAAAAAAGTTATTAGATACACATTTGAATGATTTTGATGACATTGGTTTCAGGATCTCTGATACTAGCTTTTCAGAAGATTTCTTAATAAAATAGCAAAACAAATCAGACAACTCAAAAGTTAAGTATATTTTCAAGTAACTGTTAAAACCATTGATAATAAATTGCATGGTTTCTCTCTCAATGACATAATTATTTTAATTTTTTGCCTGAAAGAATTATAGTAATTTTTTGCCTGAAAGAATTATAGTTTTCATTTCCTTTCTGCTTCTAAAGATTGTGGTCAAAATTTTCCAAAGATATGACTTAGATTTTCAGAAGCTGTTGAGATTTGGAGAAATTACAAAAATGCTTAGATGTAAATTATTTCAACATTACCAAGGTAGAAAACGACCCAAAGAGGAAGGTTTATTTTTGGGTATTTGTAGTCAAGTCCTTCAATCTGGTGCAAATAAATGAGGACAAGTTATCAATGGAGAGGACATAGTTTCTTTCCATCGCTTTTATAATTGCCTTTATAAAACATTAATATATGTTTTACATGAATATCATTACTACAAATTTACTCCAAGAAATGATGATATGAACTTTTTTTTGGATTACAGCATAGGCTAGGAAGCCTGTTTCCATTGTGTTCCATAAAACAGGAACAAAATAAGTATGTTAATAAGAATAGAATGACATGTCTTGATTAAATGCAAGATGAAGTGTGGGAGAGTATTACAAAAAAGTATGCACATAGAAATAAATTCATATTATCAGCATATAATACATAAAACCAAAAATAGTGTTTGTAAAAGAATTGAAAGAGCCTACAAGAACTGTATCAAGAGAGAGAGGGAGAAAGAGAGAGAGAGGGAGAAGAAGCGAGGGAGTGAGAAAGACAGACAGACAAATAGACATTGACAGAGAGATTCAGAGATAAGGCGGGACAAACAGATAGACAGACAAACTGACATACAGAGAGACAGGCAGGTAGACAAAGGATAACATAAAGAGAGACGGAGACAGGCAGGGAGCATTTCTATGTCTCTGTATAAATAATATTATACAATGCATGAGTACGTCTGTCTGCCCAGTAGGTGAGTGATTGTTCAGCTGCATGCTCACTGTTTACTCGTGCTCCCATTTGTAAGCAGTCGTGTCGGACGCAATATTTTCCTCTCTGCCTGTTTGTTTGAGAGCGTCAGGCCTTTCCTCCTCTGTCTATATGTAAAAGTTGAAATTCAACAGTTTTCGGTGATAAGGAAACAAATCCGTGTGAGGAGGTACATGTAGTTTTCAGCATTAAGCTGGAGCTGCATAAGATGGATAAAAGAAAGGGGATAGATAGATAGATAGATAGATAGATAGATAGATAGATAGATAGATAGATAGATAGATAGATAGATAGATAG
>JAOYNN010216653.1:0-10661 GCA_025770095.1 Goniobranchus kuniei
TATTATTATTATTATTATTATTATTATTATTATTATTATTATTATGATGATGATGATGATGATGATGATGATGATGTGTTGCATGGCCTACTCATTTAAAATATACTTTTAGGTTATTGAACTAATTTTTTTCTGCGAAGTTATGTTACTCCCTTCTTTCTCTCTATGTAGCAGAAGTTGATTGTAAAGCATCTGCCTATTATGAGGTATTAGTATACTGTCTTGTTGTGTTGAACACAATGTACTAGATGTTAAAGGAACGTTATATAGATATTGTACATCATTGAGGGTAGTATAATGACGTTAACTCAGACCTTTTAAAAATGTCACTTTCTCTTTTTCCTCAGTTGGGTAGGAGGAGCATTGCTTCAGGGTGGAGAATCTGCTTCGACGCTTTCGTCAAGAGCGAGCGATGACGGCCGCCGAAAGCCCAGAGGGTCAGCACAGCCACCTTACCGAAATGACTCCGATGACACGTCTCGAGACCACACTGCATCCCTTTTGTCCAACGATGATATCACCACCAACGTGCAGTCTGCCAGGGACTTCTTTTCCACCTCGGGAAAAGCGTCGCGGGGATCCAAAATGGGTAACAATGGTGGGTCAGAAAAAAACGGCCGTGGCCCGAAAGACAGCATGCCGGGTCAGAGCAGCGGAGACGAAAGTAAAGGCTATGTAACAACGACTGTTTGTTCGGACAACGAAGTTTGTCCAACTATTGAGGAAGCTACTCAAACGTCTAGTATACGCCTTCATTCTGTAGACGACGATATCCAGCCTCAGGAAGGATCCAATTCAACGGTTCCTGCAAGTCATCATGATTCCAAGCCATCAATAGTCTCCATGAAATCATCTGATCGTACGCCATTGTCTCATGTTACCTCTTATGTCGACAACGATTCCTTGCCTCGAGAAACATCAAAGTCGACAGTTCGTGTTAGTGATCATGATTTCAAGCCATCAACAGTCTCCATAAAATCATCTGATCGTACGCCATTGTCTCATGTTACCTCTTATGTCGACAACGATTCTTTGCCTCGAGAAACGTCAAAGTCAACTGTTCGTGTCAGTGATCATGATTTCAAGTCATCTATGATATCTTCAGAGCAAAAGGCTATGTCATCTGTTGTATCGAAATTATCGACAGCGTCTTCTGTGGCTAGTGAGAAACACGAGTATCCAATCTCTGAGCCTTTTTCGCATGAGCAATCAGGCAACGAAAGCTTAAAATCCTCCACTGGGTCTGGAGCCAATGTATTAGGGACTACTCAATCTCGAGAGCCCTCAGATAATATCATTTGTTCGGAAACAGAAATCGCAGACGCCGTTGCTGCTTCTGATCAGGAGTCGATGTCTGAAATAACAAAAAAACCGTGCAAATCTTCACCCACACTTACCATCAGAATTTCGTCCCCTCAAACAAAGCGATGTTTGAACACGATGCTTGTCATCAACCCATGTGAGGGACAAAGTAAAGTATCATCAAGAACGGGTCATGTAACGTTTGAACAGCAGAGGGCCCTTGAGGACTGCCCACCACCTCGTTGTCTTGAGAATCATTCAAGTAGAGCGACTGAATTCCCTAGTTACGGAAGTTTGAAGACGACTAGGTGCTGCACCAATAAGCCAATAAGCAGTACAGAATTCCCACACAGTAGCCAGGTATCCACTGGCATTTCTCCGTCTCAACGCATGTCCTCCGGAAGTGTTGCAAGGAGGGAACGGCTTGCCGCATGCCTAGGTTATGACACTGACAGAACCCGTGATCCCCGTAGAGAGCTCCATTTTTACAAGTCCAAGTTCCATTCTCCTGGGCGAAAATTAAATGGATCAACCATGAGTTCTTGTTACAGACTGAGGAACGATCAATCAAGTGATGCGAAAGAATTGAGGCGGATGAGTTCAAGTAAGGCTAATCGATCTCATCTATACCGTGATGAGACATCCGGACACAGAAGCTCTCAGGCGAGAAAAGATAAATACGCATCTTCGTCATGTGAAGACCTTACCATGCCGAAGAGATTCTCAAAAGGTCGATCGTATTCGTATCAACAAACAGGAGAAGAATCTTGCTCTTCTTCTGGTTCTACTTTGGTAGAAAATAGGCTTTCATCGTCACGTCTTGTTGAAAGATCGTATTCGCCCTTCAAATACGTACGATGTACTTCTGCCGACCATGGCATGCACACATCTGGTAGGACAAAAGTCAAGATACACGTGCATTCACCTTGCCTCAAAGTCTCAGACGAGAACCAAAGGGATAGTCGAGAACGAACCTCTTGTGATTCGTCTGCCAGGACAAGGAAATCATTGAGATACCCTAAAGAGGAGAGCAAAAGGCAGGCTTCACGAAAATTGCTACCGACGTCACCAGTGTCACTTTCATTTTCCAGCCAAAGCGACGACAGGCATGGCGGGTCCAGTAATTCAAGAGAAACAATAAGCAGTCATGTCTCAGGTAGCTCAATAGTGTCCGTAAAACGTGGGAAAAAAAGAAGCCGTCCACATGAAAGCACCACAATGGAATCTAAATCGCAAGAAAGAAGACGTGGTAATACAAGTGTCACTCATGAAATAAATTCATTCACTGATTTAAATGCAGGTAATGAGGAAAAGCATGTCTCAGATTCTTCAAAAATTCCATATCAGCTAATGCAATCTGAATTTGATTCTTTTGACGCTCGCTCACAATCTCTCTCACGGAAAGTCGTTGGCCAAGAGAATGTTGGCGATGAGCAGTCTTCAAAAATGAAGAAAAGTGAGGGCAAACAAGAAACCGAAAACTACCAAGAGGACTATGACACCGTCAGCTCATTGTCTGAAACTAATACTTCGAAACATGAAGACCGGAAAACTCCCACACCTCTTAGGCTCAGCGAGTCAGATTCCTCTGTATACAAGGACGGCAGCAAAGAATCTAACCAGGGAAGGCGTAAAAGCCTGAAAGGAAGGGTAGTCATTAGCCGATATAAATTAGCGGACCAGGTCCGGCGCTCAGGATGCCCTTTCACTGCCAGAAAAAATGTAAGCATACGAATGCTGATCACAAAAGATGGTAAAAAGCATTGTGTTATCGACGAGATGGACCGTCCTGATACGGGACGTGAATCAACAAGGCATTGTGATGAAGTTTTGTGTCAGCGTCGAAATTGCATATCTCCCCAGAGGCGCAAGATGCCTTCAGAGATGTATAACAATTGTTTAAATTCTGAAAAAGCTAACTTCGAGGTTCGCCAGGCCAGCAGCGATCTAGAATGGCAAAGCCCAACTCACAAACTTCATCAAACGTCGATTTCTCCGGAAAAACAATCGATGCACCGTAGATCCACGACTTCAAGGCAGAATTATTTTAATCCTGTCAGGCACGGTAGTTTGGTGCATCCCAACAGCTATCTTAGGTCGAGGTCCAATTCGGCCAAGAGGAATGTGCCGTTGCCCTCTGAAAATGAATCTATTGACATTTTCAACAGAATTGTAACTCCAGAACAACCCATGCCTATCACCAGAGATACTGAGAACTCTAGCCCCCTAACCGGATATCTAGACAACGATGAATATCCGGTTTACAACGATGGGTCAAAAACCGAGTCTGTTCTTGGAGAAAGGAGGAGCATTTCGACAATTTCAAATCCGTCTATGAATGAAATATTTTTGATTGATTCATCTCCAATAGATTTATCTCTGCCTCCTAACAATTGTGCACAGTCTTTTCAAAGGACAACAGTGAGGAGACGTCCTTATTATAACGAATACGCACGTGGGTTTGGCTCTCAAGAGGAGAGTAGCGATTATTCAATGATTTCCACTGGCAGTATGCAGATTTGGACTGGAAATAAGAATACGTCATCCAGCAATGGGATCTTTGGTTCACCTCCGACACCAGAGAATTCTCGCAAAATGAGATTGAGAGAAGCATGTGATTCTGTTAGACAGATCTCCAAGAAAACTAGTCCTTACAGCATTTCGATCTCCGAAAGCTCAGGTAGTCAAATGGTGTCTGGCTATCATCCAAGACACACCCAAAACTGGCATGTAAATGAGGCTAGGTCTCTTCCATCCTTATCCCAATCATTTGAAATGGTTGAGTCTCTAAAAGAAGTTCAGAGTGAGACTCTCGGGTCTATATATACTCGGAATTTGAAAGAGGTAGAACATCTCCAGCTGCAACAGCACAGAGGAAAAGCTAAAACAATCTCTTGTAAGCGCAATGATGTAACGTTAGAAAAACTAAGACAGGCAATGGATGAAAATAGCCAACTTGGGCACAGAGGTGCAAAGCATGCTGTTGTAAGCAAAATCGATGAGACATTATCCAGAGGGTCAGGGGATTGTCATCATACAATGCTTGCTTCCCCAAACGATAACAAAACCAACTTCCTCTCTCTTCCTTTCAGTTCGCTCGGAAATCCAGAGAAAGGGAAAGCCTTGCCGGAATATAACTTGTCTGTATCATCCGTGACACAAAGCTTTGGAGATGAAAGACATTTGCTAGCATGCGATGCTTCAGACAAACAAAACAACAGTCAGTACCCAAAAGGGAGGGAGATTAAAGCGGACAAGTGTCCTATCAGCAGTTTAAAAATATCTGAAAGAGACTGTCTAGATAAAGAAGATGCTAATTTACCAAAATGTACTTTCCCCCCAAGACATAGCTCGGAAGATATAGGGGTACAAGTCAACGTGAAAAGATCAGACTTAAAACTGCAGAGTAAAATGTGTGTCCAGATTTGTTATCCGGATCAATTGGATTATTCAGATGAAGACCTGCAATCAATCTTGAAAGACATGAATTCAAGCGTGGAAGATGTGTCTCTTCTTGAGGATGAAAACTCTTATTTAACGAGTGAAACAGGAGGATCTAGTGTAACAGAGAAGAAAGGAATTAGACATAAAAGCACTGATTTTGAATCTGTTGGGATCGTGCATTCCCAAAAAGTTAACAATAGATCTGTCCAAAATGACTCTGAAAACAAACATAAAAGTATATCTCATGCCTATACCTCTGGTGTCAAAAGCGAAAGCTATACAGATCTTATGATTCATGAACAAGTACGTCACCGATTGTCTGTAATCGACTCGTCAAGCAATGATTCCAGCTTGACAACAAGTGAAAGCACCGAGTCCTTTACGCACTCAAGCACTTGTACCGTAAAAGCCAATGCACAGAATATGATTGATCATCAATCCAAAGCCTTAGATGGACATGTAGAACATACCATATGTGGACATGTATCGTATGAGATAGAGGATATTTCGAAAAATCAACCCACTGCAAATAAACCCTACAGAACCCTGCCTGAACATGGCCTAATATTAGCAGCCGGGTCTGACGCTAATGGAGAGATGCGGAATATTCCTGTGACTAATGCAACAAGTGACGACAGCCAAACTGAATCGATTCCTAACCAGTCTGCAAGCAATTCAAGCCAAAAGTCAGAAAACAACCATGGTGACGCTAAATATCCTCCTGCTGCCCTCTCAGACTATGGTGATGGTACTCATAACAACTCTCCTTTATGCCATCATTCCGGTTCCAAAACAAACGAGACTCAAGAGGAGGCTGCTCTGGAGATTAATGCAGGCTCTCCAGAGCAATTCTTAGCATGTCATTCCCGATTTGCTAATCAATGCATTTCATCTGTTTCTTCTGGAAAATCATGTCTAAATATCGCAAAAAGTGAAAGGGAAAACAATGTCACGGGGAAAATCCCCATTAATCAGGATAGAACATTACTCGAATGGATGACAGGCCCTTTGAGCTCTGAGATGAAGACTCTTGGTTTAAGACTATGCTCTCCATTTTCTCGTTCACCCACACCAAGCATGATGAAGTCTGTTTTTAGTGGATCATGTGTTGATTTCTCTAACATCCTTTCGCGGAAAAGCATTAACTCTTCTAGAAGGCCAACGGTTCACTTTGCATGCAATGAAATGCAGACAATAACTTACGAAAAATATCCAGCAGAAAATATTGATGATGTAGAGAGGATAAAAGTCAAGAGAAAAAAAGTCAAGAGAAAACGGCATCGCCGAAGAGAGCGTAAGGTCTCACTACAGAAGTGTTCAATACTGAAACACATGCGCGTTCCAGCTGAAGGCTTTAAGAGGAACTTTTACGGTCACCTCCTGCGATGCAATAGTCTGAGTGGCTTCCGGCCTGATATAATTGATGGAAGGGTGCATCGGAAATGCAAGTACTTCTCGAGAACTAAAATGCTAAATACGTGCAAGGCACGGCCTTGTACAAAGAGGAAAAAAACTTGTGAACACCCTGACTCAAAACAGTTAGAACAGGCAGACGATCAGTTGCAGAGTGTATTTAGGGATGACTTCCGGTCATGTGGATTGAGCAGGCTCGGTAGGAGACTGAACAGCATACCAATGAGCGGCATCCCTTTAAAAGCAGAGTCCGAATCAAACATCAGTCTCACAGAGGCATTTGAAGATTCCTCATGCATTGAAACCAATGACGTGTTACAGGAAATATACCATACTCATGCTGAGTCCGGAACTTGTGATGTTGCCGAATATGTGAATCCCATTGAAATCCACCAAGAAGATGCAGAGTCTGAAGTACACCAATTATCTCCAATTACAGAGGAATCTAGTGTCGGAGATACCGAGAGTGATGCCATATCACCCGAAGCTGCGGCTAGAAGGCAGTTGAGAAAGTCATCAGAGCACCAAACCTATAGTCAGCACCATGACGAATCAATTACTGAAACCTCGGTTTGGAGTGAAGATAACAATTCTCAAACATCCTTGAGCCACTTTGATAATTATATCTTGACTGAAGACGAACGTTTGGCCGATCCACAGCAAATGGAAGTGAGCACACTTGACACGGATAACAGTTGTAATTTGGGAGAAGGTGATTGGTCAATGCACCGTCATTACCGAAAGCAGTCAATCTTGCAACAGCGAAAAACGGTATTGGAATTAGTTAACTTGAAACAGAGTGGTACAAAACATTCGCTTGCGGTTTTTAACTCTTTTCCTTTCAACAGCACTTCATCAAAAAACGTAGAAACTGTTTTTAGCCGGCTACACGATAATCTTGACAGCTACCTGGAAACCACTTCTTATGCTCATCGACACAATCGTAAATGGATGGTGCCGGAGCGACCCCAGCCTCATTTGGATGGCCCACCACTGAGGAGCACCCGAATGGGTGATTTTGATGCGAGCCTGACAAGGATGCCAAGAAATTATTTCAGCTATTCTTTCAAGTCAGCTAGATCTTTATCTGCAGAGAAAGACTTACATTTACCAAAATCTCTATACGGTCGCAGTGCCCCATTTTGCTCCACCAACAAGTATGAAATCTATAAGTCAAACTATATGAAAGGCCTCTCACCTTTGCCGTCCTTTACAAGGCCTCAAAAACTAGATTCACACTGGCTTCGCCAATCGACATCACTAAGCCAAAGGGATATTCAGTACGATTCTCCAGGCAAACTGAAAAATTGGGACAGGCCCCTCAGAAGGTCTTGGAGTTGTGGAGGCAACTGGAATATGAATGCCAACAGTAACAATTCTCCTGAGAACGATCGCTTGTCTGAAGATTGCACGCCATGTGGCGCATTTTCACCATTGGATGCAGCACTCGGTGAAATGGAAACAGAAATGCTTACTTCTCAATTGCCCCTCAGTGATGAAGAGTTAGAAATGAGAGACATGGGATGTTGCCACATACAATGCAGTAACTCGCACTTTCACGAGCTGCCGTTGCCCCTGGCTGATATATTTCCAGTGTATACGTATGGCCCCGATCCGTCGAGACTCATAGCTGACTTTGCCCACCAAAACTTGAACAGCAGTGGAAACATTTTTGATAGATCCTCAACAAGTGAGATAGATAATTATTCGAAGACGATTCAAACTCAACCCCACAGAGGGGAGTGCTCTCAGTCATGCGCCTCTGGTGATGAAGGGGAGCAAACACCTTACGTCCAGCATTTGTCTTTTGTCAATGGGCTAGAGGCATGTGAAATTGGCTCATGGGTAGAAGATTTATGCAATCATCGTTTGCATTCCCATGCAGGAGACAGCTTTATCGAAGACGAGCAGGGTATTGCCGATTTTTCTCACGTATCTAATAATTATCCTTGGCATGCGGTTGACAAAGGTTGCCATTGTCACAGAGAAAAGCCAAACTACCTGCCAATCGGTCTGAATCATCATTCGGAGGCTGGCACGTGCTCATCAAACAACAGAAGCGATAAAAAGGAGGAGAAGAGAGGAAAGCGCCCATTGCTAGTCCCCCTCGTTAGGAACAATAGTCACAACCAGAACCATCGCAACCTGCATCAGCATCAAAGACAGAGGGCACACCAAATTGGTGAAAACTATGCAGCAGTCAAAACTCGCTTACAAGGTAGTAGATGTCCAATAAGTAAAGCTTTGGCAACGAACTGGTACCTTGAAGACGATCTCACGGAAGTCGAGGCAGCTCCAAGCATTTTAAAAAATAAAGATCCATCGAAGGCGATTGCTGCCGCTATTTGCGCCTGGTCAGGGGGTGAATGCACGTGCGAATCCAACAAGTTGCAAGGTGGGTCTGAGGGCCTTGGTTCCGATTACGGAAGTGAGGAGGAAAGTGAAGGGGCATCATGGGAGGACGATTACGATTCCAACGCTGAAGATGGGACGGATGATGAACAATATAGTGATTACGATGATGTTGATGACGATAAAAATATTGGGGTGTCCACAAGAAAGAGCAAAACTTTTTATACAAAAGGCATGGCAGTTGAACATACTTCCAAAGTATTATCGAGAGCATGCGTAGCACAGAAACCCCAACTTACTTCCAATTACGAATGCACGAAACTGAACACAACTCAAAACAAAAACACCGTGCGTAAGCACGGAAAAGAAAACATGAAGAAAGTTTTCAGTCGCCCTTATCGAAAGGAATCTGGTCGACAACCGAGTCAAGATACAGGGAAAACGCATGGCGCACGCGGCAAGAAAGATGTTTACACAGAGCAGCCGTGCAAAGTGCCTACCCATCAGCCGGTATCTATAGAAGACGTCCGAGTTCCGAGTGTGGCCAAAGAGCGCGTCCGATTTGCTTGCGACGAGAATGGAGAGTGGGCCGAAATTGGGCGAGGGAGTTATGGATGTGTCTATTTAGGCCTTCTGGATGGGGTAATTGAAGTTGCCATCAAGGACTTTTACGAGTCTAACAGCTATGACCAGGTCATTCACGAGGCCCGGATGTTGGCCTTCCTTCAGGACACCGGCATCACTCCGAAATGTTATGGCTTACGAAGACGCTTTGATGTGACTAAGCAACCAGGGGAATTTTGCATAATAATGGAATATTTTGGAGAAGGCAAGACGCTTTTCAACGTCCTGTCCGAAAAGATCGAGTTGGCCTTTGACGAATGGCTTGATGTCTTAGGGCAACTGGTGGCCGGGCTAAAGCTAATACATCGCAGAAATGTCCTGCTGAACGATCTTAAGGCTGATAACATCCTGATTGATCTATGTGGAGGTGAGTGCGATAAATATCTAAACTTGCCAATGTTTGATTTTTTTCTTATATCAGTGAGATGACCATACCGCAACTGCTGTTGATATTTCATTCCTCAAATCTCATCGGCAACATTATCTACTTGCTTATCAATGAATTCAGTATAGTCATCTAATTATAATGATTCTTTGATAAACATGTAATTTTTTCCTTTCTCTTTTCTCAGAAATTCATGGAACACAAATCAACAACAAAGAGCCACCGATCAATAATATCTTGTATGGTCATCTCTTTTTCTTTCCATATCTGATGAATTTGGTGATTTCCGCCTATTTCTTTCTCATCCATGTTGTTTTGACGGCCCGTAGAATGTTGTTCTTCCTTTAGGATTCTATTACGGTGATGGAAACTTTGTATATTTTCCATCTTGTCATACCCCTTACATGACGTTAAAATTGCCAATTTAGCAACTGTCTCGCTTAGCTCTCAGCATTTAAAGAACAGTTCTTATACTGGTCGGTCCGATGCCAGTATACTGTTAATTGGTTTTTCATTCGAGAATGTCAAAAATGCGGTACGAACTTCCATGATCTTGAGCTAAAAAGAAATGGAACATTCTGGACTTGTGCATGGCTACGTGAAAAAGGTTGTAAGAGTTGCCAGCATAAAAGAAATGGTTACACAAATGATGATAAACGATTTTGAAGTTTCGCTCTATGTTTTGATAAGATAAGATTCCGTATCTAAATATAGAGTCGAAAATAGATAAGAGATCTTGTCTCATTCCTAAATATCTAGGATCTAGATCTATAATATAATCAAGCTCAACGTAAACCCCTCAATGAGAAAAAGCTTGCAAGTAAGTGGTTTAATCTGGAGATCTAGGCTAGATTGAGGTTTAGATCTAGAATCTATACTTATTAACTTGGTCAAGATTTCTATTATACCTAAACAAAACGCCCAGGCTGTACCTGAGACTTGAGACTGCGTGAAAGGGAGAAGAGGTCTCTTTCTATTCGTCTTTCTCTCCTGTTCGAAGAACGGTCTTCAATCAGTATATGAAATATATCGGGTGAACAAAAAAAAAAAAAAAAAGAAAAAAAAACAACCACAAAAAACAAAAAACAACAAAAAACAAAACCAAACCAAAACAAAAAAAAAACAAACAAAAAAAAACCCA
>JAOYNN010216764.1:0-10660 GCA_025770095.1 Goniobranchus kuniei
AGAGATATTAAAAGTTCATGTTGATGATCTTAACTAAACAAGGCATACTTTATTAAGGCATAATTTTAAAACATTTTTTGGATCGGCTTGATCTCACATTTCTTTGCTGTTGACAACAGGATTACAGATTGGGCTTCATCTGATGAAACTTCGTGAAAGTTACAAAAACTATCACCTCTAAAAGACGAACAACAGTTTTGTGAAATGGTAATGTCCCGTACTGTAAATCATTTCTAATTTTCTATATATTTTCCTGGAAAAGAAACACTGAAAGTGTTTGGTAACTGATCTTTCTTTATTCCTGTCGGAAAAGTTGAAGTAGTTTTTTTCCGTAAAAGTTCATTGCCTAAAACAGTCTTGAGTGGTTACATTTTTGAATTTTGAATCATAATAAGATTTTTTAGCTTCCACTACGACTTTCTTGACATTTGTTTGTGAGATGTAAATTTCTTTGTCGCTTTTCAGGAGTGTTTTCCACCACTTTCTTTCTACTCTTCTCCACTATTGTTTCGCCAGTTTTGTCCCCGCGTTTTACCAAGGGGATGATGATCTGTTGACAAATGTTTGAGTTGTTTCGGGGACATACTTAATGGTTATCCCACAGATTTGTTTTAGTATTAATTCCGTTTCAGGGTTTTTTGACCCCTGTGTCAGAAAGAATGTTAGCAAACTCACATACATCATTTTCTCAAGAATTTACTTTTTTGAATTCTCTACATTTTATTGATTTTTGTTGAACTCATGGCTCATTTCAGCTCAAATTCCTTGGTCTTTCTCTCAGAAAAGGATGTTGATGCAACATTTTTTCTTTGGTTTCTCAGTTGCTAGAGCGGCTGACTGCCATGCGAAGTGACCGGAGTTCGAACCCCAGCCGGACAATGGGTTTTTTCGGGCCCCCTTCTCACTCAGCAGTATAAATGAGTAACTAGGTCTTTCTAGACGGCGGAAGTAAAGTTGGCGTGGAAAGCAATGGCAAACTACCACATTATGCCGTATGCCTAGTATAATTAGGGCTCTACCCCTAATTCCCCTATACTCAGTCATGGGTTTGGGACTAACTTTACTTTACTCTACTATCCATGTCCTGTTCTTCACTGGTAACTTTTATCCAGCTTCTGCTGTCCATGCCCTGTTCTTCACTTTTAACTTTTATCCAGCTTCTATTGTCTATGCTCCATTTCTATCTCTTTCTCCTTAGAATCCTAAAAATCATTCATAAAGGATATGTTGTATGACATTGTAAAGGGAAAGATGTTCTAGTGGAACGTTGATGTAAGCGGAGTGTCATTATATGGAATGTGGATATAGATCTATTATAGGGGTGAGACTATCATTTCTCTCATGTGTCCTGAAAAGTTCACGAAAATCGATTGCATTTTGTAAAAATTTGCGTTTGGTTGACTCTACGTTTCCTGATTCTGACTGTGTGGTGTCGATATCGTTGTGATTGCACAGCTTGGTGTAAGGTGAGTTAAGGAATGTTCACAATATTCGTATTTAGATCGATGATTTGGAAGGATGGTGTCTTACAGGCATAGCCTAGATTGTGTTCATATGTCATTGGTGTTGTGTGTCCTTACTTCAAACAATTTACTATTTTTGCTCCCTCGACTCAGATGTAAATGCGTCAAAATTGTGCTGTGCCTGTCTGAATCAATGCATTAGCGCCTAACAATCCACAAGTCACTTTTCTAGTGCTCTGTGTTGCTGTAGATATGTTGAGTAAAATATCATTGTAAGTAAGGCACTATGCAGTGAACATGGTTACTCCGTGGATGCGAACTCTTTGAAAAAGCCATATGTGCGTTAACGGATTTTTTTCCAATCAATCACCAATAAAACACACCCCTGAATTGCCTGTCCGGATTTAAGTCCTTTAAAAAGACTTTTCCCCACAAGATTTGCACTTGTAAAATAGATAAGGAGTTTGAATCAGAGGAAAACAACGAAACAGTTTTAACTTCTCATCTTTGACATGTAGAGGGTTGTCAATGTCACTCATCCCTCATTACTCCATCGAAATATGAGATAAGTGCTGCCTCCTGGGGCCTTCATGACTAAGGAACCGTACTTACTTATTCACTTATTCTATTGCTCCATTGCTTACTTACTAACGTATTGTTATTACGTCCTTGCTTACTTACATACTTCCTATTGGGTTTCTTTCTCCCTGACTTAATTGCTCACGTTGTCTTTTAAAAAAAATATTTATTTGCCGAATGACTTACTTTTTACTCACTTACTTATTTACTTGCTTACGTATTTACTTACTTACTTGCTTACGTAATTACTTACTTAATTACTTACTTACTTACGCACATAACTACTTACTTACTACTTTTACTTACTTGCTAACTCACTACATATAATTACTGCTTTCTCTTCCTTTTTAAATATCGCTTACTTACTACGTTTAATTCCTAGCTTACTTATTGCTTTAAATTACTCGCTTACTTACTACTTTTGATTACTCTTTTAATGACTTACTATTTATTACTTCAAATTTCTTACTTACTTATTTACTGCTTGTACTTACATGCTTACTTACAAATTTAGTTTCTTACTTACTTACTACATGTTCTTTAAATAACTCGCTTACTTACTACTTTGGATTACTCGCTTACGACTTTTAATTAGTATTTTAATGACTTATAATCTACTACTTTAGATTACTTGCTTACTTACTACTTTTACTCACAAACTTACTTACGTATTTACGCTCTTACCTACTCACTACTTTTCAATTTCTCAGTTACTTACTACCTTTTCTAATTACATGTACTTGCTTACATAGTTACTTTCTTGCATGCCTAGTTTTTAAATACCGGTACCTGCTTACTTACTTAGATTTAAACTTACTTGCTTACTTATTTACTTTTACATTACTTGCTCATGCACATACTCTCTAATTACTTCATTAGGCCTACTTGACTACTGAGTAAATCGCACCTTTCCAGCAAACCGATGTTATGATCAAAGAATGTCTTCCATGTGTGTTGTAAGTGGTTTGTACGTATACGTATATGTGTTGGTGCGTGCATCATTATATATGTATGCACCTCTGCCATTGCTAAATGAAGCATTCCAAAATACACAAGCCATCGATGGCTTAAGTCAATAAGTTGCCCTCCACGATCGTTTGGCGTCAACTCTGCACACGTTACCAAGTCAGAGCCTGTACCATTGTAGCCATTTTCGGGTACCGGGTTGGGTTTTTTTTCAGCTGCTATAGGGATGAGAGAAAGAGAGTTGAAAAAAGGGGGTGGGAGAGTAATGGGTGAAATACATCCCCCACACACACATAAACAAAACAAAAAACAACAACAACAACAAAACAAAACAAACAAATAAAGAAACAAACCAAACCAAACCATACACATACACACATACAAACGACAAACAATAGCATCAAAAACTAAAAACAAGAAATTCTGATGAAAAAAAGGAAAACACCAGCAGAAGCAGCCGCCTAAAAAACAAACCTAAAGCAATACAGAAACAAACAAGAACAAAATGTAAACAAAAGAAACCAAAACTAAATTAAACACCAAGCAAAGCAAAACAAAACAAAAGAACAACAACGTGAAAAAATCAAAACAAAAACAATACAAAATAAGACATAAAAACTAAATTAAACGTGCACACACAAAAAACAACAACCACACAATCACAAAAAACAACAACCAACCAGCCAACAAACATAACAATAAAAAACAACCCGACGAAAAACAGAAAACAAACAAACAAAAAGCAATGACCACAAAGAATCAACAAAACCTTAAGCCCTCAAAACATCCCTAAACAACAACAACAATAACAACAACCATAACATCAATAAAAACAACAAGAAAAAGCAAATACATCCTCAGCAAGTATCTCCAAAAATGATCCCCAAAACAACAGGGATAAAGACACAAAGAAACAACACAATACAATACCATATCAGTTAAGGGCTAACTAGGCATGTGCCTTTAAATGTCCTGTTCTTTCTGAAATAACACACATGAGAAGTATGCATGATTGTAATCATAAGTGGCACGTGATTGAAAATCATAACAAAGAACCTTTTGTGCAACTTTCAAGTGTTATGTGAAAAATTCAATGGAATAGTTGCAGTACACATGATAAAGAAATGTCACTAATCAAACAGATATCTCACGTATAATAACTCACAAACCAAACAGACCTTGAGGTCAGTCATGAATTTAACATGTTTTTGTTTCAAACTTAAGTCTATTCCATGCATTGATTGTGCGACATATGAACAAATTCTGTCTAATTGCTGTTGCGCATCTAGTGACATAGCTTTTGAACTTATCACCTCGTGTAAAAGTATTTGGTGAATACTGAAAGAAATTAGATGATGTGACATCATCGATTCCATGACAATTTTGTAAAGCTGGATGAGATCTCCACGTAAACGTCTATCATTTAGTCATGGAAGATCTACAAAACTCAATCTTTCCTCATATTGGAGATCTGATAATTCAGGAAGTAACCTTGTTGCACGCCTTTGTACATTTTCAATAAATTTAGACTGTCTTATGAGCATAGGGTTCCAGATACAGTTTCCATATTCAAGTACAGGCCGAACAATAGATTTATACAACGTCAAAAATACTTTTATATCCCTAAATTCAAAACCGCGATGGATCACACCCAACACTCTGTTCGTTTTGTTGATGCATTCATTAATATGAACATCAAATTTTAGATTTTGATCAAAAGTAACTCCCAAATCTCTTTCTAATTCTGTCACAGCCAACGGAGTTGATAGGTTGGATTATTCTGTTTATGTCGCACTGGTATTTTGCTCCGAGGCAATCTGTCTTTCCTTTGTTGGCAATGTATTCCACATTCTGGTGGTACTGGGGAAGAAGGCATGAAGATGCGCGTTGAACCTAAAAAAATTTACATATATATGCATTTTCTTTTCTTTGGTATTGTTCAAGTTGTGCCATTGGAATAATAACTTGTCTGCCCCTCTCGGCCTTTGGTAAAAATCCTTATTTTTTGCTGCTTTCTTCTCTCCGCCAAAGGCATCCATCCATAATTTTTTTGTCATCCTCTCTTGTTATGTCTTATAGCTATTACAGACAAATTAATTTGCATGCTCGTTTTTGGATCTTGTCAATTTTCTACATGGATCCCATACGCTACAGATTCCAATATAGGTTTGTTTGATTCCACATTGTTTTTTTCTGAGTGTTCCAAGGTAGTTACGTAAAGAGAATCTTAAACGTTGTCGCAGCTACTCCTGCAGGTGACATAGACTAGCAATGGTATGACGAGATGCCCACAAATGAGTACATCAGAGAGAATTCTTCTATCAGGAAGTTTGGAGGTCAAGTGAGAGAGCTTACTTCTATCAGGAAGTTTGGAGGTCAATTGAGAGAGCTTACTTCTATCAGGAAGTTTGGAGGTCAAGTGAGAGAGCTTACATCTATCAGGAAGTTTGGAGGTCAAGTGAGAGAACTTACTTCTGTCAGGAAGTTTGGAGGTCAAGTGAGAGAGTTTACTTCTATCAGGAAGTTTGGAGGTCAAGTGAGAGAGCTTACTTCTATCAGGAAGTTTGGAGGTCAAGTGAGAGAGCTTACATAAAGATGCTCTGGACTTGCATTGAGGATAGCAGAAGAGTACGATACAGGGGAAAGTTTAACATTATATCACTTGGTAATTTCATGTGAAAGCAAAAGAGAAAGATGAAAGAAAATGTGTATGGATGAAATAAAGAAAGTTATACTTACAGTTTGTGTGAAAGAGAAAGATGCTTTGAGTAGGACTGATTGAAGGCAGAAGTTCTACTGTGGGGCCTCCAGATGGAATTTTTCTTCCATCCCGTTTAAATTCTACTTGTACAATTGTTATTGTAAAAATATCAAAAATGTGACTTTTAAAGACTATACTCCGCCTTCAGTACAATGATAATACCAGTATAAATCTACCATGAATTTCGAAAAGTAATCTAAAACATTATTTGAACTACATCAGATGCATTCTTGAACTTTAGCATTAAACATGTATCGACAATTCGTGTGAAAAAATGTATCGTAAGGAAACTGAAAAAAGCATTACCTCTTCACGATTGTATATTTCCCCTATAGGCCAGTAATTCTGTGGAAAATGCAACAGCGAAACTTTCGATGTCAATCAGTACATCCCCTTACATGGACCTGAATTTCCAATGCCTACGGGTAGCCGGGTATGTCGGTTTTCATTTATAAGAAGGCCAACATTGTACCATATTTTTATGGAAGGTATCCCACGATCAACATCCACCCTGTTCGTATGGAAATTATTGGCATTCTTACGAGAACACGGATCTAATCTGCTGGGATTTGATTGAACTTTGAAAAGCTGGAATGGGTCTCTGATTGAAAGAAAGAAGGCAGGCCAATCCACACGAGATTAGCTTGGCCCCTCAATCCAAAAGGCCATAGGCGGCAAAGGTCTTATCTCTGCACCTCTCCCTACGTCTCTCGAGTGTTGTATAACGACATTTCTATACAAGTGACTTAAATCTAGCATATAGTGTAATGTAGAAACTATTTTCTGCCTGTCAATTAATTCTGTACGAGAAACCGATAGCTTTCACCCCTTCTCTTCGCGTATTTGTTCCTCATGGGCGTCTATGGTATGATGGATATCATATGACGTCAGCACCAAGTGTCACAGTTTGTCACGATTTTAATTCATGACATTGAATTCATGACCGTGAACGACGAAGTCAATAAATTGTCTATAGAGATGCCGTTTTAGGAATTTCTTATCGTTAGGAATGAGAACAAGGAGTTAGATGTTGTTGCTTGCAGTTCTTGGTTTAATGTAAAGATTAATGTTAAGGACTAAGCTGGTCCATACCAGTAGTAAACTATTTTGAGTGTTACCATCTTTTTGTAGGCCTGTTGTTCAGGGTAGCATTTTCATGTTCTCAATTACTTGTTCTAAATAAAGGGTTTGTGTCGCCCAATTATGTCTTTTGTTAATCGAATTTCCAAATTTTCAAAATGATATTTGTGATACACCTTTTTGTGACAACGGTCATCATTTTTATTTTGTGGGTTTAATATAACTTTTTGACATCGTAGGTTGTATTCGCAACGGTGCTTTTTATTTTGTGGGTTTGATATAACTTTTTGACATCGTAGGGTATATCAGCAGCGGTGCTTTTTATTTTGTGGGTTTAATATAACTTTTTGACATCGTAGGGTATATCAGCAACGTGCTTTTTATTTTGTGGGTTTGATATAACTTTTTGACATCGTAGGGTATATCAGCAACGTGCTTTTTATTTTGTGGGTTTAATATAACTTTTTGACATCGTAGGTTATATCAGCAACGTGCTTTTTATTTTGTGGGTTTAATATAACTTTTTGACATCGTAGGTTATATCAGCAGCGGTGCTTTTTATTTTGTGGGTTTAATATAACTTTTTGACATCGTATGTTATATCAGCAACGGTGCTTTTTATTTTGTGGGTTTAATCTAACTTTTTGACATCGTAGGTTATATCAGCAGCGGTGCTTTTTATTATGGGGGTTTAATCTAACTTTTTGACATCGTATGTTATATCAGCAGCGGTGCTTTTTATTGTGGGGGTTTAATATAACTGTTTGACATCGTAGGTTATATCAGCAACGGTGCTTTTTATTGTGTGGGTTTAATCTAACTTTTTGACATCGTAGGTTATATCAGCAACGGTGCTTTTTATTTTTGGGTTTAATCTAACTTTTTGACATCGTAGGTTATATCAGCAACGGTGCTTTTTATTTTTGGGTTTAATACAACTTTTTGACATCGTAGGTTATATCAGCAACGGTTCTTTTTTGGCATGTTAATGTGCTGCCACACATGAGCCTAAGGTAAAGCACAACTCAAATGACTGTCCCAGTCACATTATAATGACACTAGGTCGACCAGTCGTTGAACTGTTCTCATAAGGCTGAATGCCGAGACAGTCAATAATTTGTCAAGTTTTGAATCTTTGGGTGTGACTAGGCGGAGTTTGATCCCGCAACCTTCCGGTTCCGAGGCGAACGCTCTAGCTCTTGACCATCGAACCGGTTTGATAGCATTCATTTTGTCGCTCTATTCATTAACTCGTGCGGCCCACTAGTTTGAGACAGCGCTTACCATGACAGGCTATCACGTGATTTTCTAGTATCTGTGAGGTTAAACTATCATCTCCAGAAATTCGCCGATGACAGACTGGTTTAAGTGGAGAGCCATCATCTCCAATGTTTGTTCCAGACAGGGCACAAAGAGAGATAAGATTAAACAAGGACTATGATTTCCTGGTTTTCTTTGGTTTTGGTGTTGTTGTTGTTTGTTTGTTTTGCTTTTAATTCCAAGTGATTCGGATCTCTGACAGCGTTGCAGTTTAGTTTTTTTTTTTGTTGTTTTTTTAAAATTTTGTAATATAATCCAAAAGAAAGATTTTCGTTGGCTCATTAGGCCTATAATAAATAGAATATAATAGATAAAGCCTTTAATGTCCTGAGAGCAATTTTTCCTTTCGTTTTCTGTCGAAGGAAGACTGAGAGGAAACGTAGCGTCAGCCGCTGAGCAGTGCCGCTATGTGATGACTCTGGCACACATTATCGTTGTATTCCGTGTAATACTAAACGACATTAAAATTCAATCCAGCCCGCAGCATTGATGTTTATGATAATATGGACAAGCCAATCTCCAACAGCAGTGATGTGCATCGTTGATGACAGAGAGGAATGGAGCAGATTGACTTCCTGAGTGTCCATTGCAGTACCCCTACGACGATTTGCGTCAAGGGATGACTGATCTGACATGACCTCATATACAAAGTAAAGAAACCGAGAGCAACACAGTTATGCGCGAATACATTTTCTTTTCTGGACAGGGACAGCTGGTATGTGGACAAGAAGTTTCAATGTGCTAAGCTTTTCAATCTGTTGATAAATCTTAACAATATTGTGAACTAGTCTTCAATAGTTTACTGCTTTTAGTACTTATCTATTTATTTATGTATTCATTCATTTATTCATTTATTATTTTATTTTCTACCTTATTTAGTTTGATTTGATTGTTTTATCTTTAATCTTATTTATTCATTCATTCATTCTTATACAGGGTATTCCACATAAAACACTACCCATGAAGCCTTAATAGCCCATTCAATAGGCTACAATGCACATCAAAATAATATCTTTAGACTATCGCCACATGTTGAACGTCGTCTGAATGTAATCGCTTATACTTCTGTACAGGTCGATACTATTGATAACGGTTTCGTTTGCTTGTCTCTCATTTCTCTTCTTTGGATACAATTATTAAATAGCCTAGACCTTATTCCCTTTTCATCAAAAAGTATATTAATACGCCTACTTGATCTATTATTCAGCTTTATTTTATTTTCATGGACATATCATAATCTATCCAGGAGGACGTGGAGAAGGAGGAGGTCTAAAGGAGGAGGGGAGTCTAGGGGAGGTGAGGAATGGAGGAGAAGGGGAAGGAGGAGGAAGTATAGACATGCGTTTTTCGTCGGTTTAAGCACGCCTTTTAGACGTACGTAAAACGGACAAGAAATACGTTTCATGGAAATTGGGCAGAAGTAGTAGTAGTTGAAGCCTTGTAAGGAAGTGTGACAAATTTTGGACAACAGAATTAGATATAATAAAAGGTAATGAAGTATATCATTTCTATTTTCTGAATCTGCATCTGCATCTGCGGTTAATGTTTTCCAGCACTGATTTATACATTCTAATGCTAATTATTTTGTGCATGAGTACTCAGGCTATGACGTTCGTTGTTAATACTCAGGATATGACGTTCCTTGTTAATACTCAGGCTATGACGTTCCTTGGTAATACTCAGGCTATGACGTTCTTTGTTAATACTCAGGCTTTGACGTTCCTTGTTAATACTCAGGCTGTGACGTTCCTGGTTAATACTCAGGCTATGACGTTCCTGGTTAATACTCAGGATATGACGTTCGTTGTTAATACTCAGGCTTTGACGTTCCTTGTTAATACTCAGGCTATGACGTTCCTGGTTAATACTCAGGCTATGACGTTCCTTGTTAATACTCAGGCTTTGACGTTCGTTGTTAATACTCAGGCTATGACGTTCTTTGTTATAACTCAGGATATGACGTTCCTTGTCAATACTCAGGGTATGACGTTCTTTGTTAATACTCAAGCTTTGACTTTCGTTGTCAATACTCAGGCTATGACGTTCTTTGTTAATACTCAGAATATGACGTTCCTTGTCAATACTCAGGATATGACGTTCTTTGTTAATACTCAGGCTATGACGTTCATTGTTAATACTCAGGCTATGACGTTCTTTGTTAATATTCAGGCTATGTCGTTCCTTGTCAATACTCAAGCTTTGACTTTCGTTGTCAATACTCAGGATATGACGTTCCTTGGTAATACTCAGGCTATGACGTTCTTTGGTAATACTCAGGATATGACGTTCTTAGTTAATACTCAGGCTATGACGTTCCTTGTCAATACTCAGGATATGACGTTCCTTGTCAATACTCAGGCTATGACGTTCCTTGTTAATACTCAGGCTATGACGTTCGTTGTTAATACTCAGGCTTTGACGTTCCTTGTTAATACTCAGGCTATGACGTTCCTTGTTAATACTCAGGCTATGACGTTCCTTGGTAATATTC
>JAOYNN010216875.1:0-10659 GCA_025770095.1 Goniobranchus kuniei
GGTTAGCTGAGGACAGGTATGAGTGGAGGAACATGATCGCCAATGTCTGTTTCAGACACGGTACCTAAAGAAGAAGCCATAGCTATCAACCCTCTCAGAAACTGTGGGAGTGTCCTGCATTTAAGATTCATCTCCCACTCCTCCTGGACGGAAAATCCTCTGAATATCTAGATTTTGAAAAATTGAGTGTACCAGTGCACGGGACACTACCCAGTGTACAATGCAGGAACCACCTGGGCTTCAGTGAATAAAACGCTGAGGTTGAGTTGAACCCAGCGTGATCTAGTCTTAAGATAGATTTAATCGACTAGTTGATTCACAGTGTACTTCACGCTTGCCTTGCTGTGTCATGCAGGGTGCACACTTGGCCACTTCTGTCTTTGTAGCTGTTTCCTTTTTATTTGGGTGGGGGATATATATGTGTTACCAGGTGTGTTTATATTAAGTGATAGCGTAGTCTTTAATCTAATCAAAGCAGAAATGTTTTCACTTAATCTTCCTCATTTTTGTCCCAGACCTCCCTCATTTTGGATTTGCTGGGTTCGTAGCTATGGGTAGTGGAAGCTTTTATATCCATATTCTTTTAATTGCTTCATTAAAATTAATTGTTCCGTCTCATAATGCAGGATGTGATAATGGATCTAAATGATCAAGAGTTTGCCAAACATGTCCTAGCATTGTCAACAAAGAGACTGGAGAAACCCAAGAAACTTATGCAACAAAACAACAAGTACTGGACAGAAATTATATCCAGCTATTACAACTTTGACAGAGGTAATAAGATGTGTTTTTTTGTGTTTTTTTCATCCAAACTCGTTTTCTTTGCTTAGCCAAGCATAGCTTGCTTATAATCATTCTTTTTTCTAAATTTTTAAATTTTACCCATTCATTTTTTTTCTGTTCTTTTCACGCCACACCTCAGGCTATGTCCATCCACTGTCGGATGTAGCCGTTCGCCGATGTTTTCCAGTAGTCCCTGTCTTCTGCTTTTCTCATCCAGTGATCACGTTCTGTCTTTATGATGTCATCTTTCCATCTTTTGTGTGGTCTTCCTCTTGCTCTTTTACCTCTTTTTTATTTCCAATCAGTGCATTTTTTACTCCATCTGTCATATTCTCTTCTGCCCATTTCCATTTTTACTTTAAGAGGTATGTTTCGCCGTCTATAATTTTTGTCTTGTATCTGATCTCCTCACATGGTTTTAATGTACATCATTTTTCTTTCCATGACCTTTTGCGTTGTCTTCAGTTTGTGGAGGATGTTTTTTGTAAGGGACCATGTCTGGCATCCATGTGTTAGTGTTGGTAGAATGCCTTGATTGAATATTTTTCTCTTCAACGTTGTTGGCATTTGCTTGTCTTGTAACATTTCTTTATATTTCCTGAAACATTTCCATCCTGACTTAATCCTTGTCATTACTTCTTGTTTTATTGTGTCTTTTAGATAAGTTGTTTGTCCTAAATACTTGTATTGTTGAACATTCTGCTCTTTTATCAATGAAAATTTGAAAACAAACTTACCCATACGCTCTTATTGCCATCGTGATTGTAATTTTGCACATCTTCAGAAAGGAATTGTTGGCACCAATTTAGATACTTGTGTGTGTTTGTGTGTGTGTTTGTGTGTATCCATGCATGCACTCTCCAATGAGATTAACTTAAACCTTGTGCTGTGTGTGTTTGTGTGTTACCATTTATTTATTGACGGATAATTTAGATTCAAGTATGTGTGTGTTTGTACGTGTGTTTGTGCCTTTTAATCACATTGGATTATTATATCTATGCTGTATGTGTATTTTGGGTGTGTTGTGTATGTTACCCTGCCATGTGGGGGATATGTTTTGTTTGTGTATTTGGATGTTGTGAGTTGAATATTTATGCAAGTTTGTTACAAGTGCTATTGCAGTTGCAAAATGGTGGTGTTATCATGATTGTGACAATGCATGAATATATCGGGTGAGTCAAAAAAGAAAAATGCGTGTACTTTAGCACTACATAAATCTAAAATTAAAGCATTTATTGCATTGAAATTTAGCATGCTTGACAGAAAATTACACTGGTCAAAAAAATTAATATTGTGTCTACCCCTTCGATTTGAAGTTGATTTTATACCAACTCACAGGCGTTGATTTTGGAAATGGCATCCCTTTTTTTTCTATCAGGTCTAATTTTTGAGATACTGTGTGTTTCAATGTAGAATTGTCCTTTTTATGGTCCAACAATAGTGTGCACCATATGGACTTCCCATCTCCCCTGATATCTCTCTTTTTACATCTGTACATCTTGAGGAAAGCGCCCACTATATTTGTTACTTACATCTCCAAGGTTTAGTGGGAATTCTTCAAAATGACTTAGAAGAAAATGCACTTCAACACCCATTTTGCATCTCAATTTCTCAAACTTTTTCTTAACTGTGATAAAACAAGATCTTTAGATCTTTATACATGTAGTTGTCTGCATTTATATTTCCTAAGACGTTAACAACGTCTACAAAATTAGCAGTTCATTGCCTCCGGAAATGCTTGGTCTAGCATCATTTTTTAAATTGGTTTGGCCATCAAATGCACGTTTTGATTTGGTCACATCTCAAGCTTGGGAATTAGGTGATTGAGATCATTGACGGAAAGCACCCTCATTCACCAAATCTTTTGTGAAGAGGCAGGAAGATGATCTTTTTTCTATCAACCAAAGGCTCATGAATGGACTCACTAACTTTCAAAGTTTCTTTAAATGGCCATCAGTCTACCTTCCAGTGCTTATACATAGCTTTGCTATTCCATAGATAAAAGAATAAAGGGTATTTAGTAGGACCATATTCAAATCTATACATATAATCCAATTATGCTCCTCATATTTTAAGAGATTTAGAACTGTCTTGATGTTTTTGTATTCCTCTTTCAGCTAAAGAGAGTGACTAATGGGTATAGTATTCATTACAATTTAGGATTGTAATGAATTGTAATGATCAGTGAAATGGTTAGATTAAGCATTTTGATATCCTATGTAGAATCCAGACCTGGATCATGAAAGGTTTCAAATAGGTAACATCAGGCAAAATTCATTGATTCAAAGAACTTAAAAAATTGGAAAAGTCTCAATTTGTCAACAAAAAATTGCCAAATTGCCCATATATTAGATATGATATGATAGATAAGTGACAAGTAGAATTGAGACGCATAAACTAGGCATTCATGTTTACTATGGTATTTCTCAAGACAGATATACAAGGATTGTCCATGAAATTTCAAAATCTAGATCCAGGTATTACCAATGTATGCAAAATTTTAGATCTAACTTAGATTTGAAAAGAGATTTTTAGGTATTGAACAAATTATTGGCAAAACTTTGGTCTTTGTTTTTTTATTAAATGTTTCTAATTTGAATATGAAATCCAGGTAACAGAACACTTAATCAAGTTTAATTTGCTGAAAAAATCTGCAAGAATATATAGACACTGCTTCAAAAATTGATTTATCTGATTGTCTGCTTAACAGGAGGTTTGTCTATGCAGTTGAGAGAAAAGATATGGCCAGATATTTTTCACAAAGTTGCCAAACGTGTAATTCTTTTCACAAATGTTAACAATAATTGCACATAATATAAGGAAAACATCAATTTTCAGTATTTTGGGGGGAATAAACTGATATTATTCTGATAGAACCATCAATCCCACATCAAAATATGAAACAGGAAGAATTTTGCATGCAATTTCGCCTGTTTGATGCATATGTCTTCATAATATGAATATTCTGTGGGGAATTCCCGATGTTGAAGTTATACAGAAAAATGGATGCCATAACTGAACTCAGCACTCCCAAATCACCCCAAAACAGGTCTTAAACCCAATGGGGCAGAATGTGTTTTGACCGGTGTTATCAATGCGTTAGCATACAAAATTTCATCAAATTTGAACGTGCCGTTCTTGAGCTACAAGAATAAATTCAAATGTTGCTCCAAAAAGTGATATTAGGATTTTTGGAGAAAAAGCTTCTTACAGTTTGATGGGCCAAATGCTCAATAGGACCACTGTCAATCTAGGACTTCTTATCTATTTCTAGATCTAAATCTAATTCCCGTATTGTATACTGCAACAACACATAAATCCTGTTATTATTTGGGTAAAATTAAAGCATATAAATTACACTCTACTTCCATTCAATTTTAATAATTTTTGAACTGATTTTATCAGTATGCTGTAACAAAACTCATGAGAAGATATGGTGGCTTTGTGCTAGATCTAAATTGAGACCTAAAGAATATTAGACTGGATGTAAGTATGGACAATTTGCTAAATTTTCAATATCAAAAGCAAGAGCCGATTGCGAGTTATTATATCACGGTATAATGGTAAAATTCGAGATGCATATTCTATGACTGTGCCATCTCCTCAGCTCGATATTGCATTTTTGGACATGACAAAGCTAAATGGCAATTTCATTACTTTTGAAGTCATGCATTAGGATGAAATTTTAACATCATTTACAATATATGTTGTAGTTGAGTGTGACGAAAATTCAGGTTGATAGACCAACTACTTTGTCCACAATAGCATCTCAAAGTACAGGCAGTTTTTTTCTTACCCGATCTATACCTGTCCAGTCCAGTCACAGGTTCTGTTTGAAGATTGTTTCTGGGTGGTTGCTGCTGAAAGGAATAATAAGAAATTTGATTGTAGGATACTGTTTTGTTTGTTCATTTCAGCATATATACAATTTTGTTGCCTTGCTTGTCATGAAAGACAAATTGGCTTCCTTGTATGAAATTTTACAGTACAGGCTGCTCTTCAGAATGTGGCTTTGACAGAACTGCCAGTTTAATGGAACCATCACTTGGAAACAGAATTGTTCTTTATAATTGTCACAGGTTAAACAGAATGCTGCACTGCTTTAAAAGAATGAAAAATCAAGAATTTTTCAAAGTTTGACTCACATTATTTGTTGAAAATAGCTTGATGGCACCGCGTACAAGGCAAATATGCATTCCTGGACTTTATTACGTCTAATAGGTTTCGTCATTTGCATGGATAACAACAATCTTGCATCTGTCCCATTCTTTACTCAAAAAGCAGGAGACATTTTATTTCAACATCAGGCGTTATCAGTTCATTGTTGAGTAGGATGAGGTATCAATGCACAATGGCCCTGTTATTTGGCTTATTCAAACATGCCAGCGTAATCTTTCACATTTATGCAGATGGACAAAGGATTGACAAACACACAACTTCGCCATTGATTGGAAGTGAGAACGACCAATCACACAGATACATGGCAAAGCTCAGTGGCCGTCTAGCCCCACCACTTGTCATGACAGTGGACTCCGAGTGATTTGAGAGTTGAAATGTACTAGATGCAATTAAGGGTCGATTTTGACTGCTTACATTGACTTATTGTCTTGTGAAGACAACCAGGTGTACATGTCTTGGCTGAGGAAATTCTTGGGTGCCATGTCAGAGAAAACAGTTTTTGTGCAATTTTGACTCTTAATTTTACTAATCCTGCTCCCATTGTGGGTTCTGAGTTCCTCATCTGAGAGGTGAAAGAATAGGCCCACTGCTATTTCTCCCCATGCATCTCATAGAGGGTGAATAAAGCTTGAGTGATCGCTTCTTCTTTTCATCTGCCCTTCTTTTGTCAGGCTCTTTTGTTTCTTCAGAGGGGGCACAGTTCTGCTGGAAGAGGGAGTAGGCATTCAGTGGCTATCCCCCATATGTGTGCTTTGCATAACTTAAAAATATTATAGGGTATTGTTACCTAGAATGGCAGAGGACACAAAGGGCGGGCGGTAGAAAATCCTGGGTGTTTAGGGCTTGACAGTTAGGGACTTGATGACCAATGCTAATTTTTTTTGGTTTTTTTGTTTTTTTGTTGTTGAGAGTTTACAAGTTTGCTTGTAAATCATCTCTGCATTAAATCACCTCTATTTTGTTATGTATTATGTTTTACTGTTTATTTTAAATGCTGTTTCCCATTTTGGCAAATTCTTTTCCACAACTAAAAACATTTTCTGCATCTTATATTCTCTCTTATCTTAAGTAACCTATTGTCTTGCTTTTCCAAGGCACTGAGAGGACCTAGTAGTCAAAAAGAGCCCTAAAATACCAAACAAACTAACAAATCCTGCAGCCTGTTTCATAAAGCTTCGTACGAAAAAATTATTTGGTACGAACTTCGTATGAAAAAATTTGTTTCATAAAAATTTTCTTCGTATGACTTTTGTGAATGTACAAAAAAAATCTGTGACATACACAGAGGTGTCGTACGAACAAAATGTATCTGCTGTACATAGTTAGACCTATTCTTGGGACAGAGCATTTCAAATTGACCACACCATATTGTCAAAGATACATGTTTTAAAAACTGTAGTTGAATGAGTCCTTTATCTAATTATAGTCGTGAGCAGGTACCTCATGGTCAAACCAAAATGTAGAATTAGAAAACAAAATATAATACGTAGAAAAAATACCGCTAAATCAGTTTGTTTACATGAAGATGAAGAGGAAGTAGAAAGAGAGAGCAAAGGAGAAGATGTGGTGGAGGAGGAGGAGAAGAAGAAGAGGAAGGAAGAAAAGGAACATAAAAAAGGGAGGAGAAGAGGAAGCAGGACGATAAGAAGAAGGAGAGTGACGAGGAGAAGTTCCATCTGAATCTATCAAGAATAGATCAACTAACCACTAGGCCCCAGAAGCTGTATCTAGATATAGATGTAGAATTAGATGTATTAGGATTTAGTCAAAAATGATTTATCAGACTGATTTGATTAATCATTGACTAGATCTAGACGTCATGACGTCTCTGGTTTCAGTTTTATAGATCTTGCTTTATCGAGATTTACCGAGTGGCCTGGTAGCTCAGTTGGTAGAGCCACTGACTGCCATGCAAGGTGGCCCGAGTTCGAACCCAGCCGGTTAGTGGATTTTTTTCAGGGCTCCCTGTTCACCCAGCAGTATAAAAGTGTAACTAGGTCTTTCTAGACTTGGCGAAAGTAAAGTCGGCATGGAAAGCAATAGCAAACTACCTCAATATGCCATATGCCTAGTATAATTAGGGCTCTACCCCTAATTCTCCTACACTCAGTCATGGGTACGGGACTAACTTTACTTTGTTTTTACTTTATCAATCACTTTAGCTTTGTTTATCAAACGGGTACCCAACTGGTATAACATAATATAATATTGTTAAGTTTAGTACATTCAGTTGAAATAACATAAACGCGGCAGCATAATATATCTGTGTGCACTTTCTTTTACTATTAGTAAATCCTGGCTAACATCTGCAACCCGCCCCTTGTTTTCATATTTCTTTTTGCTTGTAAGCCTCCTCTTTGTTTCCGTGGGCTTTTAATGTCAGTCCATTTCTTTTTTACTCTCAATTGTGCTTCTACCACAAAAGCTTACCACATTGACATTGCTGCAGATTTTTTTTTCTTTATATGTGATGTTTCGTATATGGCGACAGCTGAGCAGAAAGTATTTGTGTTCTTCAATCAAATGAATGAGGATTTCATCCTTGCTGGAGATCCAATTTGCTCTTCCCTTGGACCTAAACTTACTACCTGAAAGAGAAACTACAGTTTCCAAATCTTTATTTGATTTAGAAAATGAATGAAGAATTTACGAACAAGTTTGTACGAAACACATTTGCGTACGAAATCTTTATGAAACTGTCATACGAAATTCGCACATTTGTTCATAAGAAAAAAAATGTATGAAATTCGTACATAATTTTTTATGAAATAGGCGACTGCTCTTGACATAAAAAAAAGGTTTAAAGGAATGTCATTCAATTGGAACAATTTATAGGGAACAGTGCAGATCCATCTATGCAGCTTGTGCTGTATTATCATTATTATCATTACTGTTGTTGTCCTTCGTATTATTTTTATCTTTTTCATTATTATTATTTAATTATTATTATTAGTATTAATATTATTATTATTATTATTATTAATGATAATAATACAAGTATAATTGTAATAATAGTATTATTAATATCATTATAATCAAATACTTCTTCAATGTCTGTTTTGTATTGGTATCACACCATCCCAGCCTTTTGTCTATCTAGTAAAGATGAAGTTTTGTGATGTTACAGAGGTACAGAAATCTTTGTAGATTTTTTAATATTAAAACGATCATTTCAGAATGCGCCAGAAAAATATGTTCTTTTAAGGTCTTGGTCTCATAGAAATTTGTAGAACTTTTTGTTGCATTTTGTTGGGCATGTTTTTGTAGTTTTATTTTTCTGAAGGCAGTGTGTTGCTATTCTAGTTAATTTTCCATAGTTTGCCATATAAAATTGAAGATTATTTTTTCAATTTTTTTTCTTGTTTTTAACAGATAGCGTAGAAGTGTCCTGCTTAAAGAAATTGACCAAAGAGGAGCTTTACAGATTCTACAAGGTATGGTAACAAATATTTTGGCAAAAGGAAATGTCAAATTGAAATTATTTGCAGATAATACTTTTTGCTCAGATTTGCCATTTTGAAGTATTTCATTGCTAGTTTAACATTGGTTTTAAACACCCCAGTACTTTTCCTCACTTGACTGAATAATTTTATGATTTACTCTTATTATTTTTGTTTCTTCTTTGCCTACTGAAAAGATTAGGATAACTGAATACCAGGGATACATTTATCATCATCATCATCATCATCATCATTATTATTATTACAAGAGTAGGTACCGGCTAAGCACTCCCTGCCTAAGAACCTGATTTGCCGAAGAACTTGCTTCCTTGGTGAAATTGAAATTTTCTTTATATAAATTCGCTCCCTAAGAACCCACCCGCTTACCAATAATTCGCATAAGAACCTGGTCGACATATGATACAAATTATTTATTGTGTCCAGTTTTCTAATCACTGAGTGACTGTTTTTCTTTGATTATCATTGCTTCTTTAGTTTCAACCATAGAGAGGGTATTAGTACATTACTTAGGCAAATTAAATGTAAAGGCCATGTAAAAGTTGATATGTATGTGCCAGATGTTTTCCTCCAACTTTGCTCACCCGAGCAATTATCGTAGCACCGGAGGAAATCTTGACGCAATAAAGCTGACACCCTCCGCATCATAAAAGGCCCCTGACTGGCTGAGTTGTGCTGTCCTTTATTGTATTGTTTTGAATTGAGCCCAGATGGCTATGTCAACAAAGGGGTGAGGAGCCCTAACACATACATAGGTAAATGACTGATGAGCATCTTGTTTGAATGCAATCAAGGCCCTCTATGGTCACTGTAGTTTAGCCATGATTGACAGTTGAGTTTTACAAACTTTCCTGCAAAAATTTTACATCTAGAGATTGAAGATAAGACCTATGCCATAGGCCAAACTAAGAGAAAGTGATTGACAGCCATGAGAAGCCATTTTCATATGTCTACGAATTTAGTTTGTTCCTTGGGTTTTTTTTTCTAATCCGATTGGCAGATTGAATAAGCAATCTCTCACAATGCAACCCTCTTGTATATGACAGCTTTAGAAATTGCCCTGTTCATCAGACATTCTCAATTTGCAATGTCTTCATCAGTAAAATTATGAATCTTGACTTCACCAAAGAACCGGGTTTGCCTAAGGAACCTGGTCTTGGTGTCTCCCAAGGACTGGGTTCTTAGCCGGTAAATTGTTGATTATTATCACTAACTGATTAATATTGTTATATCTATGGCAAAAGCCAGTTAATCTTTTGAACTACTGACTTCTCATGAGGGACCAAAAACACCCAAAAGTAAGATGTGGCTTCAATTTAATCATTTGTGCGTAAAGTTTGTTTACATGTTATTTCCTGTTATGAATGTGAGAATTACAATATTATCTGCAAGAACCACCATGTAATTTAACTTGGGAGGTTTACAGTCAACATTTTTGAATGCCGGGTTCCCACTCAGTCGGGAAATCGGGAACTAGGCTCAAATTTTGGAATTTGTTCAAGATTGGGAAAAACCAAACTTGAAAAAAAAAATCAGGCTTGAATTTTTTAAAGTGGGCTTGAAAATTTCTGACACCTGTAGATACCCAGTCATCATCATGAAATGAGATATGAAAAAAGAAGAAAAACGGGGGGAAAAAAAGAGAGAAATAGTAATACACTACATCTATGCCTATCCAAATAGACAGGCCTAGTCACCCAACTGTAAGCAGAGCCTTTGCAAGTATGTAGAGTTTAGGCTTTCTTAGACAAGGTGTCCAGCAAAGTGGGAAAAAGGTTGGGAATTTCACATCCACATGAAAGTCAGATTGCCGGCGTTTTCACTGCCACATTTTACTGCTTGTTTTATCCATGCTGGCTTTTTTCAAATTAGTTGCTTTCCTCTGAAATTAGCTGACTTCTGCTGCTGCGAGCAACTTTCAGTATCGGTCACCGGTTCTCAGCTGTCGAGTCATTTCATGTTTTGAAACGCTCCCCGCACAACTACACAGATAAGCCGGGAAGAAACTTAACTGGTGGACTTGACTGGATAGGCTTGGGTACAAGTTTGTCGGCTATCGGCATGTGGCGGGCATTTCAAATGGGAAGACATGCTTATGTCGACCCATGGGCACCTTGCCTGCTTACTCCAGAAACGGACCTTGGCTGTAGGTTTATGCCTGTTTTGGAGAGAGAGAGAGAGAGAGAGAGAGAGAGAGAGAGAGAGAGAGAGAGAGAGAGAGAGAGAGAGAGAGAGAGAG
>JAOYNN010216986.1:0-10658 GCA_025770095.1 Goniobranchus kuniei
AGAGAGAGAGAGAGAGAGAGAGAGAGAGAGAGAGAGAGAGAGAGAGAGAGAGAGAGAGAGAGAGAGAGATGTCTTTGAGGAGTGCTCTATGACCTTTCTAAACCATGTAGTCCTTTATGCGTTTTAGTTTTTTACTACAAAATGGCCCCTTCAAGCTGATCTTCGATTTCTCACGCCGTCAACAGTGACACAATGTAGTCCAGAAGACCATAACGGTCTTGTCAGGCAGGCGCTCACGTAATTGATCGCCGGCTGGTCATTGGTCATTATGTTAATGGTAGACCAATCACAGAGTAGCGAGGAAATCGGGTGTGTATGTATGTGTACGTGCATGGGGGTGGGAGGGAGGAAGAGAGGGGGTGGATGAGCAAAGTAAAGTGAGAAAAGTTAGAGAATGCACCAATGAAAATCAACATAGGCGGAGTTATGAGTTTAGGATCCAGCAGCCTTTAGAGAGATTTAAAAGAAAGACCGAATTCACAATATATCCAGTACAGATGAACTTTACTCAAAACAAATTACAAATCCATCGATTCCGAATTCGAAAGTGATTAGAGCTGAAAGATGTGATACTGGCCAGGATCATGTTCTGTAACAAAATCTTATTGAGTCAATCAAACTATATAAATTTATTTTTTAAGGGAACAGCAGCTTTCTTGTTTGTTTTTGTTGGGGTTATGTGTGTGTTTCTTGAGGGGTTTTTTTTATTGCTTGTTTGTTGGTTTGTTTGTGTCTCTTTTATGATAAAGACAATAGGAGAAAGGAAAGGTTTACAAAACACAAAGCAAAACATAAAAAAGCATACTTACTTTGAAGAATGACACCGGAATCTGAGAGAGAGAGAGAGAGAGAGAGAGAGAGAGAGAGAGAGATCGAGATCTCTTTGCATAGCTTTATCGTGCAAAAGAGGGGTTTTATATTTTTTATCCACAAGGGATGCGCAGGGTATAATCCGCAATCAATCAATTATCATCATATGTTTCATTCACGTTATATTGTGTATATCTTCTTTTTTGTTATTTGTCTGGGTTTTTGTTGTTGTTGTTCTTTGTTTTGTTTTGGGTCTGGTCATTGCTTTTTTTTGGGTGTGTATGTGTGCGGTGGGGGTGTTTTTGTGGCTTAATCTGGTTGAATATTACGGAAAATTATAAAGGCCTATTAATGGGAAACGTCTGAAGATATTAAGCAGGTTGACTGTTATTTTGTGTGACCAAAATCCGTTTTTATTTTTTAAAAGTTTATTTATTCAACCATATAATAGATCTGTCATAAAAATAAACATTACACTAACACTACCATTAAAATAGCATTGTACTCTCGACAATTTGATAATGTAAGAGTAAGAGGCAAAGCGGCCGACTACACCATGACTAGAGTGTAAAAAGAAAAAAATAGTGGCATAGATGTTTGATTAATATTATAGTTATCTCACACACACAAAGGTAGCACTAACACTATTGCCATACCGGCTACCCAAATTCCAAGCTAATTAATGTATCTGCTCTGAGTAAGTAACAGTTGAGACTCTTTTGTTCTTACAATACTTGACAAATAAATAATAATTATTGCGTCTTGCCATCCATTATTACATTCCACTACACCATTTTACCCCTCTCTCCACCATCCCTAACCCCCAACACCAAACTCCGGCTGAGATCAGTAGCTTTGATCTCCGTTCCTGTAAGCATTCATTGATTCCCTGATCCTCTCATCTGAAAACCAGATGGCTTGTGTGAAATTTAACCATGCTGCAGTCTTCATGAAATCTATCGAAGATTCTTGCTCTCCGGTTTTCTTCAAAAGTGCAGTTACAGGAAAATTACGCAACTCACTACGGTTTGATGGTCGGCTGTTCGTTTGTGACCTTGTATAACCCAGGCCTATCTGTCCTCATTGACACATTAGCCATTTTGTAACGAAATGAAGTTTGAGTGGACAAAACACATTTTCTGTGATCCTGGCCAAACTGGAAAGCTGCTTACAGCGAGTTTTACTGTTCTCTTCATGAAAACAGCAGTGTAGGGTTTGCCCTTCTACTGTCATCTATTATCATTACTTACCTAAACCTGTCAGTTTTGACTCTAAGCCTGTCAGTTTTTACTAACAATACACCTAAATGATTGTGAGAGATAATCTTAGACCATTAGTCTAAAAGTAAAATGCTAGATCGCGCCTTTGCACAGCTCTTTGGGATATTGTTTTCTGTTTGTCATAGCTTTTCCTGATGTAAATATGCCCTCATGTTGTTGAACCTTTGTTAAGTGCCGTGCCATGAACATGGCTAAGCCATGGAATGTGCATTATATAAATTAATGCCATCTTCTTTCTGTGATCCAGATAACTGGAAGTCATTGTCATCGGCGACATGTAACAGCACTGGTTTGGAATCTTTCAAACGTAAATTGAAGTGCAAATTGTTCAGATCCTATTATGGTTCACATTAGTGTCAGTCGAATTTTTATTTTTCTCTGTGTTGTCGTGTTGATGTAAAGCACATAAGAGCACTAAGGCTGGAATGTGCGTGATATAAGTTTCGTTTTATATATCTACATCATTTTTTTATAGTCAGATGTAACATCCATTGTTCACCGAATAGGTGGAGAATTCTGACGGATGATACATTGACAGCAGGGCATGCATGACATAGTGCCACCTCAAAGCTCATCAGTACCTGTGGCTGCATAAAATAACTTGCAGCCCCACTGATTAATTTCGCAAGGAAAGTAAATGTAACTTCTGGCTCAATTTCCATACAAGAAGCAATTACAAATTTCTATTTAAAAAAGAAAAAAAAGGTCAGGTTCCTAAGCCATTCGTATGCCATAGATACAGGACTGCCACATTTCTGATCTTAAGGTGTCACGCCTTATTGTATTGGCCTGCAAAGCTGTGAGAGTTTCCAAAGTACTTAGATAAAGGAAATTTGAGGCCAAAAACTCAACACTACACATGTGGTGTGAAAACCTAAATGCTATTTTGCACCCCAGGGGATGATGGGTAGGGGGTAGAGATGAGGGGTGAAGGGAGAAACCAGACCTCGTACTATTTAAGACAGATGGAAGTCCCCTACAAAACTGGGCTCCCTTAAACAAAAATAAAGATAAAGATTGCATTTATATAGCGCTTTCAACTGTTTTACGAACAGTCTCAAAGCGCTTTACAATACTTTATCCCGTAGCAGGCATACCCCCTGGGGAGTATACAGTAAAGTGTGGCACATTTTGCGCAACAATACCGGCCTATTGGTAGGTACTCATTTAACATCTGAGTCGAGCTAAGCAATTAGGGTAAATTTTCTTGCTTAAGGGAAAAAAACCACAAGTAGTCGCCGGCAGGAATTGAACCCGGGATGTCCGAGTCTCAAGCCGACGCCTTTACCATTGAGCCATCTGTGCCCCTAATACACAAAGGTATTAATGTTACCCCAATAATACCTTACGATATCAAAAGTCACTCCCATACATTGTTGATGAATTCCGATATTTAAAAAAAATAAATAAACAATTTATTTTTTTTTAAAAAGGTGGGCAAAGTGTTAATGTACTGAAAGACAAAGATCACTTGAAACCAAGTTTCAAATAAAAGTAAGGAATAAGATGGGGCTAAAATCGAACCTGGGGAAGGAGATGGCACTTTTTCTGCAGCAGGCTTGGCAGCCCAGGATGGAAGTCCCTCTCCATCAGTGCACCCAAGACAACCAGGGCATCGGGGTTTGTTCTCATACAGATAGAAATGGTCCGGCAGCTGGAAACTTCTGGCTTTCATGACCTGTGCCAAGGTGGCATGCTCCTCCTTGACAAAAATCACATCTCGGTCATCTCCGCTTTGTTTCTCAGTTTTGGATTCAATTTTCAAGTCCTCGGTCTTGATCACAGGCTTTACGGGTGGTTCCTCTTTGACAAATATGACATCGTCATCTTCTGGTTCTTCCACTGTGTAAACATGGAAATGAAAATGGTTTTCATAAATTAGCTAAATAGACTTTAAAATCAATTTGTGTAAAGATATGTTTTTTAGGAAACCCATTGGTACAACCTCACCCCTCAACCACCATTGATTATGCACAGTTCTTGTATTACTGTATGTCTTTTTCAGTTGATCATGAAAACATAATTCCTTCCTGGACAACATACACAACCAGCTAAAGAAGCAACTACTGCTTTATCTAGAGGTACACCCCACTTTTACAGTTACTTTTTTACAAGACAAATTTTAGATCTGGAATTTAATAGAAGGGAATAAATAAAATGTAGAGGCAGGTATCAACATCTTGCCAGTAAATTAATGGTTATCTTAACCTTGTCCGGATCTAAATCTAATGAGGAAGGAATTCACAATCTCTAACTACGTCTTATGACTAATGCATATGCAATTTTTAGAAAATTGATTCCATTTTGGAGAAGGGACAGTTTATTGTGCACAAATAAGACAGAGACCATAATAAGACAGTGCACATAATATGCATATTTAGCAATTGGATTTGTGCAGTTCCATATCTCACCAGTGAGTCACACATTCACTTTGATAAAATAAAATGAATTTAATCCTTAAGTCGAACTATTAATCGCCTAAAAATGCCTAAATATAACAAAAGAGGTCAAAAACTGGAGCCAGGTTTTCCAATGCCAGAGTTGAAAATGCAGTGCAATGTTCTTTCAACCCAATTTGGCACAAAATCAGTGCCAGTTTTGTTTTGTTTTTCTTCACTAAGAAAAAAAGATCAAGAAAAAACAAACCAGTCTGTCCTGGATCTGGCTCAGCAGGACTAGCGGTGGAACACTCTGCCTTACAGCGATCAAAGACTTCCTTGAATTCATTGGCTATTTCTGAATTGCGGAAACGAAGGGCCAACTGTTCCATTGAGGCATCCTCTTCAGCAAAGTCCATGGCATACCACACCCACGCCTTGCCTTCTGAGTTAACCATAGGCTGTAAGTTTAGACTCGGGTCAATCCGATGGTTGCAGCACAATTTCAGAATGCGGTCTCGTCTCATCAGAACCCTGGCGCTCTTGTTGAGCTGATGTTTCAGAATCTTGACCACCCCAAGGCCTCGTTCCTTCCATTCCCCATTGTCAAAACGGTACATTTTGCCTCGGGACTCAAACAAGATGTCCTCGTCTTCTTCCCCTGTTTTCAACTGGAAAATAAAATAAAGAGATGATTCATTATATCATGAGTTGGAGAAATGAGAGGTTTTGATAAATATAGTGGACTGGTTTAGCTACACAGGCCTGAAGCCAACAATAGAATGATAGATTGATCATTCAATCCGCTCCCCTCCTATTCTTAGCCATGGGTTAAAGTTGCTATCAGCCATCCGTCCTGCAAAGCTTTGGTAAAGTTTTGGCCAGCCTGCAAGAATTAATCTCTACAATTATATCGCCAGAGACAACTCATAAAAATATGTAGTACCGGTGTCAAGTTCAACACAACTAGCTTTGGCACTGAATGGTGATGTTTAGAGAAAGAAAAAAAAATGTATTCCAGCAAGTCGGACCGCCTTCCAAACTTCAGTCACGTATGCCAGTGAAGCTCAATCACAGGAAACTTTTAGCTGGCAGGGCTGGCCACAGCTGGCTGTCTTCCACCCATGTTCTCAGCTCTAAGGGCTTTTGAAAAACACCAGTCTCCTTCCTAGCCAACCACTAGGAAAAAATTATCTGTTTGATAATTCTGTTGGAGCCTATAGCGCAATTCAAGAATTGCATTTCTCTAGCTGTAAAAGTACTCATTAAGTTCTATAGGCCCAGATTGTTGGCTAGGCCTAGGTCTATAGGCCTACTTAGTGACCACAACTTCATTGGCAATTACATTAGGCCTACTACAGTAGGCTACTTGTAGAGACATGTAATTTAATGTTGGATTTTAATTGGTTTAAGTATGGGACTGCAATTTTATTATTGAAGAGGCTTGTAACTTGATGTTTTGGTACTTGACACACAAACATGGACAATTGCGCTGATATTTTTTTTTTTGCCAAGGAATTCCTAGAAACTAGGAAAGATTTACATCCCTGGTAATAGGATGATTTGGCTTTCTGGACGGCTTTCTTCCAGTGTTAGAGACAAGACCCAAATATTTCACGATGTATTGTCAGTCCTGATTTCTGATACTGCTGCTCAGCTTTACGACATTTGGCTTTGGCAGATCTAGATCTACATTCTACATCTGTCTCTCTAGACTATCTTGATAGATAGACTAGATCTATAGATCTATCTAGATTCTGGTGTCAGATCTAGAGTTCCTGTGCCAATGTCCATTGTGTCGTGTTCCATTGTGATTAATGGGTGTCACCACGTCGAAAATCGACATTCTCCGCGTAAAGTTCCTCCTTTTTCAAAATTTGGTTATGGCACCAATGTTTTACATTTGTGATCGCAATTTTTTGTTCTTTTTAAAATCCAGTTCTTTCTTGACTTTCCCTGTAAGTCATATCACAGATTTCATCAGCTGTGCTGTACACTATGAATCATGCTTCCTTTCAAAATATTTATGGCTTACAAAGAGATTGTTATTCCTCTTTATTAATTTCATGAAAAGAATACATTAATTCATTCAATAAAATGAAATGCCTCGAGTTCAATGTGTACAGTAAAATTATGATGTTGTACTGACCATGCACAGTACTGGGCAAGGGACAAGCTGCTCATTATGTATGCATTATGCACATTTACACTATGTTATATACACAAAGACTGATCCATGACAAGGGGAACTATGCTGGAGAAGAGCAATCCCCAAAGTAAGAGCAATTCGCTGAGTATGCATACTCATGATTTGTTATTAGCAAGATAAGACCTTTATTTCTTCTATTTAAGCCATCTGAGTAGAAAAAGATATAAAAGAAGGCATTCACAGGACATGGTATCATCCACTTACCTGCCATACGGTAATCATAGACACAGCTGCTTCAGTATTGCTTCCAAACTGATCCTTGAAGTAAGAGAGGTCATCTGAAGGCATGCCAAGATGTTCCCCTAGCTTCATCCAGTTGTTGCCAAGTTGGGCAGAGACAATACGGATTTGATCTTTTGACAACTGTAAGCAAGGACTTGCATCATCTGGGAAATATTACAAAAGGTTGTGGACATGGAAAGAAAGACAAATTTTCACATGATATGACAAATTAAAAAAAAAAAAATCAAAGGTGAAATGATAAAAAAGAACCTACAGCTATTTGATTCGTGGTTCTAAAAGCTTAATACTTGTGGCACAAAGCCATTTTAACCATTTTTCACTTTATTTATATGTTTCAAAGGGTTTCTTTGAAATTATCCTAATAAAAAAACTTGACTCCCTGAAGCATTTGATAAAATCCTAACCAAGGGACATAACTGTAAAAATCTGAACTGGTGGTTACATCAACAACAACCAAAAAAATCAGTTACCCAGATCTTTAATGACAAGAAATAAATAATTAAAACAGCCTCACATTTAGAATTGGGGATAAAAGTGAACTGGAGCACAAGTTTCTTTATAAAAGAATCTGCAGAACAATATGTCATAACTGATTTCTTCACCTCTCATAACTTTGACTCCTTATCAGTTTTTTAATTGTATACAAAATCAATATTTTCTGTTTTGAGATTAGCTTGTAGCACTGACCATCAGACAATGGATGAATCACTGATTGAAAAAAAAAATTCTTCAAACTTTGTACGTCAAATTTTGTCTCATGTACGAGAGAAAGTGAAAGTAAAGTGATAAAAGCACTTCCAGGAATGTCTCCAAACATGTGTACACATTTAATCTGTTGTCTATTGCAATGGTCATACACATGCTAAGTAGCACGACGGCAAGAAAGTCATAGGGGACAATTCAGGGGCCTATCAATAGTTATAGATTTCAAGCGATAAAGAGTTGGTAATTTGAATTATCTTGTCCAATCCTTGCCTTCTTCTAAGTGCAAAAATTTACCTTGATCTTCTCCATTCTTTAGTTCATCATCGTCATCATTATTCTCTTTGATTTCATCATCATCCTCAGCAACAGCCACTTCAGACTTGATATCCTCTGTATTCATATTCTGGCCAGTGAAAAGGGTTGTGAAAAGACTTAATCAATACAGCACGAGTTTTGGTGATAAAAAGTAGTTCAAATATGATAAAGGGCCCATTTCTCAAGTCATAAAGGCAATTTCCCCTTCATTCATAAAATATCTAAATACGTATGAAACAAGAAATGTCTTGTATTTTTTCAATCAGGGAAAAAAGAGACTGTATTTCATTCATTATAACAGCATCAATTTTGGTTTAAGCCTCATGGCATAAATATAGCCCCGCTTCACTTTATTTTTACCTATCTGTCATTGCAGTTTTTTGGGCCGCAAATTTACAACTGTCGTCAAATTACCACAAATTTTGAAATCTGGATGAAAATGTGTTTGATTTCATACGAAATTTAAATTCAGATGATGCTACATCTGATACTGACTCTGATTTATCAGTCAAGGAGGATTCAGATTCTGATGTTAAATCCTACCATCAAGTACGATGAGGAGGATACGAGAACCTAGATCCAGACCTAGATTAGATCTGACCGATCTAGACTTAGAAAACCTCATACCAACCAGGATTAAAAACAAAATAGTCATAGTTTTTGTGTTAAAAGTAAGTTTTTATTTAACTGAAGTATTCATCAATGGGGTGTGAAAATTGAAGTCAATTGCTTAAAAAATGAATTTTTAATGAATATTTTGGTATGACTGGTCATAACAGGAAACAACTTGGTAATGGGGGATGGAGAATCAGAAAAAAACTTGGTAGATTAAGTGTTATTCGCAATCTTCTCGGCTAACGCTAGGCCTACTAGCCTATGGCAGGTATCTATTATTTCTTTTATTTTACTGCCAGCACTGGTTGGCCAACACCGTTGTTCATTCGGTCATAGCCTTAGAGAGTCATTCCGCTTTCTTATTCCTTGTGTGTTGGTCTCTGTCTCTCTCTTTGTCTCTGTTTGTCTATCATAGCCATTCAAACCGAACGAAGCAAAACAAAGAGGAAAATGAACATCGAGAAAATAAAAAAGTATCCTCTGCCCCTTCAAAAAGAGGAAAATATTTCTGAAAATTTTTTTTTTGGGTAAAATTTCCAGCAATTTGCGGAAAGCCATAAATCTGCGGCACCTTATGTTCTAAAATCTTGCAAACTTTGATTTCAAAATTTGTAAAATTGTGCAAAAATTCTTGCAACATTTGCTCTTCTATACTGCAAATTGTTGCGAAAATTTTGGATGTTAATTTACAAAAAAATACAATGACAGCCCTGTGCCATAGGCTTATGAAATTGATGGGCAGATGACGCAACTCTTATTCTTTAATTAATGAAGGAAATCAGGGAATATAACTCTTTTAATGTGGTAGTGAAAGATTATTAAACTTGATTCACTTGATAATTAGATCATTGTGTCAGCGAAATGTTAAGTTAATGGAGTTGTTGTTCTTATTCGATCGACTGAAGCGTTATCACGATCCTTCCTTACAATGGCGTGGAAGAAGAATAGAAGCATATTTACTTATATAGCACCTATCATCCATTCAAGAGTGCTCGATAGAACTATACAAAATAAACATGATTTACAATAAAAGGCATTCACAAAAGCAAACATTAAGACATCCCATATAAAATATACCACAATAGTAAAAGTTAAATTGCAAGACATCATATACATACATCATAAAAGATGATGGCAAAATAAATACTAATAAAAAAACCACAGAAACATTCTGTCTTAAGATTTTTCTTTAAAATATCAAAAGATGGACTGGGCTTCGTATTATGATCCACAAATTAGGGCCCTACATATAAAATGATTTCTTGCTAAAAACAGAGACAAAGAAGTTATTGCCCACTGCTAAAAGCTGTTGAAGCTTTAGAAGAAGAGATGTTGAATGACTGACAGTAATGATGCTAATTTGTATGAGGATGTTAGTAGTGAGGAAAGTGGCGGAGAGGATGATTTCTTGCCTCAATACATAGTTGAAGTTGTAGACCTCTACACCAGCGGCAACACCTATAGATCTAGATCTACCGAAGATATCCCATCTTGGCATGTAGATCTAGATATAGATCAAGGTTTGACTCAAGAGATGAATACGATTTTACTAGATCTTATATTCAACAGATTAAATAATAAGAATGAAACGCCTGGCACAGGGATGTTACCATAGGGATAAACCCCTGGCAGTTAAAGGATTAAGTTTACTCAACACTGACTGGGTGAATTTCCTTGGCCATCTTGTCCACAATGTCCTTCAAATGGACAGAGAGTGCAAGGCCAGGAGTGTTGGTATGGACGAAGAAGTGGGGAGAACTTCTGGCAAGCAATCTGTACGCTTTCCACTGGAAGTTCTGCTCATTGATGTCTCTGGAAATAATTCCAAGAATACAAATTTGTAAGAAATCGGACTCCTTTAATCCAAACAAGAACAGCAATCAAAACATGTGGCAAAGTTTTCTTCAATAGCTTTTTATTGCCAAATATAAATCAAGGAAACAAGTGATAAAGATTAATACAGCTTTATTTAAAGACCATAACTCTAGAAAATATAATAATGATACTACTACTACTACTAGTAGTTGAGGCAACTACAATTTTTAGGACACATTTGCCGCCACAAGGGTTTAGAACATCTAGCCATAACAGGAAAAATAGAAG
>JAOYNN010217097.1:0-10657 GCA_025770095.1 Goniobranchus kuniei
CACGTAACATGTAAAATTCGGGAGTTATTCCATATGTTGGTGCCACTAAAGGGGGCCCCTCTCGCCCCCCCCCCCCTCCCCATTTCTATTTCTATCGTATCCGAGTAAGGGGTCAACAGTAAAGGGGTTGGTGTTAAAAATGAGCATAAGGATGAAACATGGCACTAACATGGAATAGCAGCCTGAAATGCAATCATTCACTGTTACTAGATCTATTCACTGCAGACAGTTCATAGAAATTAAATTATAAAATCGCCATTAAATCATAAGATCAACATTATAGATCTAGACATCTAGATCTAAAATCTAATATCTATTGCAGCAGGAATAGGAAATGATCGCCGATAGAAGTTTACATTGGATTTGTTTAAAAGAAAGTTTATATTCTCCTAAGCAAGTCTGGTCATATTTGACTTTTTTTAGAAGATGGCTCCATTTTCTCTAAAGGTTGATTTCTTTTCTGAATATTCAACCCAATGCATAAAATCCAACAGCAATGACAGAAGTTGAGAAATTAAGCTTAGGCCTATCCAAAATCCAACCGGTAACCACGGCATATTGGTTGACTCAAGCCGCGCGGAATTCAGACCCACAACTGTAGGAAACGGTATCAAATAAGATGCAGTCTATACTGTACGGTACAAGTACTAGGAGATGTAGTCTATATTTTATACAAAGGACTTATGGGGCATCGCTTCTTCTTTCTACGTCCGTGGGTATCGCTCAAAATGCATGGCAGACAGTATTGTTTCAATATGATACGATCAGTGACTTGCTACTATATTATAGTAGCAAGTCAATGGATACGAAGGACAAAAGCAGCCACAGGAAGTGGAGAGTTCTATTTCTCATTTTAATCATATACTTCCGGTTTCGTCATTGTTCAAATGTGCAACCGGGTCTATAGCACATGCTTAGCTATCCAACTCGACATCGACACTTACGGAAAAGCGTGCGATCACACTGAAAAAGCGTAAGGCGTACAACGGGTCAAAAAAGCGTACAAATAACGCTTTTTGGCGTAAAGTTAGCAGCTCTGCATGTGGTACATGACTTAGAATTCTAATCCGGTCACTTGCTATCTAGATGGAACATCATGTACTGGATGTATAGCCTGCTTAGCAACGCAACCCATGGGAACAGCTTAGTGCACACGTATCGCTCTCCTCTGTTGAACGTCTGAGTATTGAGAAAAAGAATGGTTGCTTGCCAATTCTGTGCGCCTCGATACGGCTCGATTGTAAAGTGAAATCTAAATCTAGAAATCTAATACCCATGCCCATAATAACCAGAGCTAAATACAATTCGGAACGAGTTGATAAAAATTAGATCTAGATTTGGTAAAGGTGGGTTTAAACTGTTCTGAAATCAGAACGCACGGCGAGTAGAAATCAGAAAGTTCGGTGCTTTCTGATTTCCACTTCAATTTCTATTCTGATTCCTCGCCAAAAAAGAGTTTTGTTTATACTAGGGGTGTTATGCTATCTAGATCTAGAGCTCCTGTAACAGCAATGTTGTAGTTCAATAAATAGATCTACATGTAGCCTTCTGGTTTAAACTTCTTGTCTTAACTGTCACTAATAAATAAAGACATCCTAGATATAGGTCTAGATCTAGATTCCTGTGAAAACAAGGCTGAAGTTTGGATGGGCTATCTAGAATAGATCTAGATCTGGATCTCGTGTGATCCTATCTGAACTGCAATCTTGCTATCACAGGAGCTCCAAGTCTATTTATTGAACTGCAACATTGGTTCTGGCATCTTTGTTGTGGTATTGCGAGCCTTTTGTGTCCCACAACACAAACTCTGCCTCAAATAGGGCCCGAAGTTCGACCTGTGACGCAAGTTCGACACTCATACACGGTACCAATTTGATTTCCTTTCCCTCATCTGAGCCAAGCACTGGCCACATTTCCGTTGATTTTAGCCTGACTATTAATAAATTGACTTTCGATTTAAATTTGTTTTTTGGTCAATATTTTGTACAGGAACTCGTGTGTTCTCGTTTGAAAATTGATCTTCCTACATTCAACCGCGAGTTTTTCAAAATTGACAGGGGGTGACTCAATTTGGACATAGTCTGACATTAAAGCTTTGCGTTATTCAGGTAAGTATTTTTACTCCAAACAATCATTTTATTGAAAAGGACAAGATTGTATTTCATTTAATATTCAAATTATGATTTGCATGCTATTTGAACAATGTTTAACTTCCTTAACCCCTTCCGTTTAGACGCATAGGCCACAATGTCGAACATACCCCACTTTCTATGTTGAAGTTACGGCGCCCTGTCCAACTGCCCCCCACCCCATTTCATTAGGATAATAAACTCCCTTTCAAAAGATAAGGTTAAGGGGGGACAGCAGGAGTTATGGAGCTCTTTCGCATTGAAGAGAAATAGTACATGAAATCAACGGTGAAGACTGTAAGTTGATATCTGCAAAAGATGTCAAATGAGAAGGCTTTACATTTACCTCTTGAAAGAAGCTATGTTGTACCCTGTCAAACTTCGGGCACCCTACCTTATATCAGTGGGTGTTCAACACCTAGACGTTTGGTGAAATGAAGTGAGTTTGGTGAGTTTTATAAAGTGGGTTTGAATGATTTGAGTACTAAGGATTGATGGAGTTCTGAATGAGGGTATTTCCATTTAATTCACTGGCATGTGAGTAATATCATATCATATTAATTAAGGGTGAATTCAGTTGTTTTGTCGTTTTCAAATCTTTGGCATTGCCGATTGTTGCAGCATCCATATCAAATTCTCAACAACAACAACAATAACAACAACAACAACAACAACAATAAAACCCAACCAAACATAAAACAAAACATCATAAAAAACAAAAGAAAAAAACCCAAACAAACAAAAAGCCCTACAAAACCCCCGAAAAACTAAACAAACAAAAATGGAAAAATGAATGTAGTCAAATTCCCCATAGCCCATGTTGAGAGTGCTGTGTCAAGTGGTTCGAACCAGGCTAGCGCTTCTGCAAACAAATTGATGTTTGGATGTATTGTTCTGCACCCTACTCGCCCTATGGTTGTTAGGAAATGTCTAGTCTTATCCATGTATCGGATATGGATGGTAAACTGGAGATCTCATTGTACAAACTGCCCGTTTAAAAGAAACTGTGTCAGTCAAAAATCATAGAAGAATAGGCTGAGAAGCCACAGCCTGGGTACATTAATTCCTATGATTGCCTTTTCCCTTTCTTTTAAAAGTCTATGTGAGTTAAAGGCTCAGTAGTGTCAGGAAGGGCATTCGGCCCAAGACCTTGTCACAAACCAATGCAGCTGCAATGAAACAAGTGAACTGCTGAGACGACCCCAAAAACAGTTCGGACTGATGAGCTGAAATGTGAAGAAAGGAGCCAATGGCTGAATGATGCGACTATTTATTTGACTGCAGGTTGAAAGGCGCACATATCGACTCTCAGCATCGGTGTGTCAAAGGCTGGGAAAGACTCTTTGATACAAATTTCCTCACCAGACTACTCCTGGTGAAATAAGAAGCAAATTTCTTTACCGATGCTAACAAATAAAATATCATGCACCATGTAAAGTTTCACAAGCTTAAAAAAAAAGAATTTGTTACTTTTGTTACTGTGAGTTATAGGGGAGTGTAAACAGGTCGGCTTCTCGCTGAGAAGACCAGCCTTTTGTCGTTATTGCTCCATAAGTGCTGATATGACCTAGTTGTCGAAATGAGTCCTAGGCTAACGCACAAAACAAACAAACTTCTCGTTAAGTCACAAGTCTTTGAATTGTATCTGCTCAACTTCAACAATATACTTTTGAATTTTGTCTTTGGTTTTGGTTTTTTTTTTGCTCTTCCTCATTGCTCTTGCTGCATGGTGCCTGCCGTATAAAAACTGTATCAAACGCTAATAGTCTGATGAGAAAAAAGTACAACAATTCTTAGGCTTTGTTCTGGGCAATTGTCATAATCATTGATTCCTAATTGATTGGAATTATTTCATGTTTTTACTTGTATGTATCCTTGTTTTACAAACATACGTCCAAACATTCTTATTTTCTAAAGTATTTTACATGTTTTGATCATTGGGTTTCGCCACAAAGGCATAATTATATCTTCAAGGTCGGTCGTATCAATACCAAATGATAAATAACCACTGTGCCAAACAGCCTGATCTAAGTATTCAGCATCAAGTCACAAACATTTCAAACAAATTTTCTTTGACTCTATGAATATGGCATGCCGATAAAGGTTCTCTGAAATACATATTAATTATACATAATCGACTTAGGGAAAAGGCTTTTGGGCATGTTTCGTTTGCGGTTTGTTTGTGTGTTAATTTGTTTTTGTTTGATTGTAATTTTTATTTTGTGCTATTTTTTTGTTATCTTTTCTGGTACTTTTTTTTTTTAAAAAATAGTTTGAAGTCTTTTTGTGTGTGTTTGTTTCTTTCAAAATGTTGGCTTCTCTCCCTTCTCTCTCCCTCCCCCTCCTCATTTGTTTTGATAAATATTACTTTCTGATACTTAAATTACTGGATGCTTTATCTGAACATTTGGATAACTGATCCGTCTAGAAATAGATTTGTCCAAAAAGTGTTCCTTTCCAACCATCCTCTGGAACAACGTTCCTCAATCATTAGACAGCCTTCGCCGCGCTCTTCCATGTCTTCCACTTCCAGTTTGGATTGTCCTTCTGTTATCATCCTTATCACACACCCCCACCCTCACTCCCTCCCTTGTCAGGAAATGAGCCAGGAACCAACATTCTCTACCCGCCTATGCAACTCTCTTATCCTAGCATTTTGAGATCATGCGAATTTCCGAGTCTGCGAACTTTTTTCATTATCTATCTAACCTGTCTTCTGTTTTAACACCCCCCCCCCCCCAATCCCCTTCTTGAATTGAACCTTATGCGGATGGGTGCTTCCATTGCAATGCTCTCTTTGCTGAGCTGGAATTTGGCCTTGGAGTGGTGTGTCGTATCTACTCCACCTTCTCTGACCTACATCCGTTTCTTTTTTTCTAACATTCCCCTCCCCATCCCTACTTCTTTTTCTCTTTCTTTCTTTCTTTCTTTCTTTCTTTCTTTCTTACTTTCTTTCTTTCTTTCTTTCTTTCTTTATTACTTTCTTTCTTTCTTTCATTCGTTTTTTCTTTCATTCTTTCTTTCTTTTTTTCTTTCTTTCTTTCTTTCTTTCTGTCTTTCTTTCTTTCTTTCTTTCTTTCATTCATTCTTTTTTTCTTTCTTTCTTTTTTCTTTCTTTCTTTCTTTCTTTCATTCTTTCTTTCTTTCTTTCTTTCTTTCATTCTTTCATTCATTCTTTCTTTCTTTCTGTCTTTCTTTCTTTCTTTCTTTCTTTCATTCTTTCTTTCTTTCTTTCTTTCATTCATTCTTTCATTCATTCTTTCTTTCTTTCTGTCTTTCTTTCATTCATTCTTTCTTTCGTTTTTTCTTTCTTTCTTTCTTTCTTTCTGTCTTTCATTCTTTCTTTATGTCTTTCTTTCATTCATTCATTCTTTCTTTCTTTCTTCGTCGTTACCATTTTACCTTTCGGTATCTGGATTGGGATGAAATATCCCTGATGGTCTTTCTCTATAAGTTTGCCTTTCTTGGCATTTTCTTTGTCTTTTTTAATCAAACTCATTTCTGATTTTCTTTGACCATCTCAAGATGGTGGTTTATACTTTCTTGCTTAAGGTTTCGGGTCATTTTCCATTGTCTGTCACCATCTTACTGGATTTATTCTACTATTCTATTTTTGTTATTCCTCCTTTATACTTGTGTGATTACAACTGTTTTCTACGTGAAAAGCAGATGCCTCGTGAATGGTTGTTTGTTTTGTCTTGTATTCTCTCGAGACATTTGTTTCAACACCTTGCTTTACCCGGCAATGTTTATTCTACCCTCTCTCTTACCCAACAGACAGAACTACAAAGTTCCTGTTCCTGTCTTAAAACAGCTAATGGTGTTGGTACTTCTTTACTTATCCATCCATCTGAACGTTGGTATTATTACATGTTACCGTATCAGTATCCGTAGGCCTATATATCCCTTGTAGAATCTCTACATAGGGCTTTAATTCAACGGGGGTGAGAGTTGGTCAGACTGTCGGGGGGAAAAATCGTTTAATTGCTTAAATCTATAGTTGTTCTGAAACTGTTACTGTTGGCTTTTAATGTTTACGATGTATCCTAAATTGCTCCAGTTGACTGCGCTTTGCACAGAAAATGAATATTTGTATTGATTCGTTCTTGCATCGGGGATTTGGACTGCTTTCGTGTTGGTTCTTGATTGTCTCTGTACGATGTGTAATGTACATCTTTCATGCTATACTTCATGAGAATATGCTACTTCCCACAGTTCTGACCAGATTGTCCACATGGCGCAATGACGCAACCAAAATTATCCCTGATGAGTACAGCTCAAAAGTGGTGATTGCAAATCTCGTCTGAAACAGAAAATGAAAGCAGTTCTCTTGTAAGTTGAATATTCATGTCAGTTCATTGATTCCATGTTCCACTGCCGTTTTCAAAGAAATGGCACAAAAATGTTCTCCAGTCATTATGTTCTGGCTCCCACGTCCCATCTCCCAGAGCCTTAGGCCACTGGCATCTTCATGTGTGCCTGTGTGCTCCCCTTTTTCTTTACTTAATTCTTGTTTCAGGCAATGTTGCCATGAGGCTTGTGGTCTTAGTTGTCAATCCACGGTTTGCATCCTTTAACTTTCTTTATTTTGCCATGGATTACGAGAAAGTGCACTACATTCCTGTACATCGAGTACATTAGGAATGTATTGTTACCTTATCTGCACATGACTTCCTGATGGGACCTGTGGCTGCAAAATTCTATCTTAAACATTTACATATTTGGAAATTGAGTGTATGGTCTGGTAAATGGTCAGGGGATCTACCAAATTTTATTTTCTCTCCAATGCAATAAAGATATGGGACTTTTAATGTTCTTTTTTTATCTTCTTCCATTTTTTTTCTCTTTTATTAAATTATAAAGACTATGCACTCAAGTTTCTAATTATGTCAATCATTTTTTTTTATTGGAAACAATATCACATCTCGGACACTTCACAACATAGATTTCAGCTTTTTTTTTCAGTTTTGTGATGTGTCTTGACTTTTACCAAAAAGAAGCTGTTTTCTCATGGTTCAATGTCGTAAAAAAGAATATTGTAAATGTTGTTTTGTGTAATAATTTAAACACTTTGCTGATATGTGAACATTGCCATCTTGTGCTTTGGTGGGACAATAGTTTTGATACTTAATTTCCATCTTGATTTTGGTTGCATTGTACCGCAAAAAGATGCCATGCACATTTATATGGCCGTATCACTGGCTTCCTTCATTGCAAAGTTTTTAGGCAAAGGGGAGAAAACTCGTGTTCAATTCTTCTATGCTTTGACTGTTGTTCCCAACATTGCTTTCAGAATTCTTTTCTTTTCGTTATATCCACTTTTCTCTATCTAAGGTTTACTTCCCTAACTTTAACAAACGTAGCATGATTCAGTTGTAGTGCAAAGCCTGCCTTGTTAGAATAGAATTAAAACAATCTATTTGGGCTACATCAATAATCCACCTTCATCTTTTCTATCCTGAAGTCACTGCTGCCATGTTCTGTTGGCAGTTTTCTAGCAGACATTTATATACTAAGCTGTCTCTCCATGTTATCTATCTGCCTAATTTTCTGTGGCTTTGTCCATTGCTTTCTGATACGGCTTGCGTGTTTATTACATCACCTTAATCTTGCACAGATTTTGATATTGAGAGCATGGTCGGTCTGACTATGAGATAGACAGTTGATCTACGTATTTTTAAATCATCAGCGATGCAATAAAGATACGGGACAATTTTTTTGGTCTTTTTCATGTTTTAAAAAAATTATTCCTGTTTTTTTTTCTCTTTTTCTTTTATTGGTTTTTTTTTATCTTTCATTTTTTATTACAATTCAAGTAGACCATGCGCTCCAATTTCTATTTCTATCACTCAGTCTCAATGGGCACAAAATCAAACTGCAGAAATCTTACATACTGAATTTCAGCAGTTCCTATTGATGACCCTTTCAGCCAGGTGATGTGGTTTCATGTTTTCAATAGGGATGGGCTGTCTTCATGGCTCTAGGTGACTGTCAATATGCAGGAGACTTTTGGTGTAATTGATGAAAAACTTTGCTGATACCTGAAAATGGCTTTCCTTGCAATTACACGACCTTAGCTGCAAAGTTTGGATTGTACAAACAACAATTGTTTTGATTTTATTTAAGTTGCATTATACCTGAAATGCTGTAATGCACATTTTAAGTCAGGTGATTTATCTTGCATTTTACCACTCGGGTGGAATGCCCTCAGGATTGTGTGCCATTCACAAAACATTACGGGGTTTGCTTTTAAATGATAATTGAAAAGCTTTGCTAATGCCTGAAAATAGCTTATCTTGTGATTACATGGCATTACATACAAACATGGATTGTACAAACAACAATTCTTATGATTTTATTTAAGTTGCATTATGCCTGAAAAGCTGTTAAGTCAGGTAATTTATACTGCATTTTATCATTGGGACGCATGGATTGTCCTCTGGGTTATTAGCCATTCAAGAACGTTAGCAGTTTGTTTTTAAATTATAATGGAACAACTTTGCTGGTGCCTGAAAAGGGCTTTTCTTGTGATTTCATGGGCTGCCTCCAAACATGAGATTGTTTGAACAAAGTTTCTCATGATTTAATTTGGCATTGATTTTGTTAGCTTCGTACCTGAAATCTTTTCCGCACTTTATGTTTTGTTGTAGTTATGATTGGTCTCAACCATGTCACCGTTATAGCCTATCTCATGGATTAGAAAGTTGTATTAATTCTTATCCTTTGACTTTGTTCCCTTTTGCTTTCAGATTACTTTTGCTTTCATCTCTATCCACTTTTTTCTAAGGCTTATTGCCTAATTTCAACAAAAGCAGCATTGGCAGTTCCATTGCAAAACCTGCCTGGTTTTATGGGCTACATTAATAAGCCGTTTTTCTTATCATGGCTCTATGTCATTGTCAGTTTTGTGTAGTAAATGAAAACCTTTGCTGATACATGAAAAAGGTTTTCCTTGCAAATACACGACCTTAGCTCCAAGTGGGGATTGTACAAACAACAATTCCTATGATTTTATTTAAGTTGCACATTTAAGTCAGGTGATTTATCTTGCATTTTATAACTGCGATGCTATTCATTTCAGATTACTTTTCATTTCATCTATATTCACTTTTTTCCAAGTTTTATTTGCTTGATTTAAAAAAACGCAACATTGTCAATTCCACTGCAAAGCCTGTCTGTTTATATCTGCTACGTTTAGAACCCATCTTTCCTATCCTAAAGTCCCTGTTGGCAGGTTTCTAACAGACATCTGTGTCCTATCATGTCTGTCTACCTCATCTGCCTCGTAATTTTCTTTGGCTCTGTCCATTGCTTTCTGATAGGGCTGGCGTGTTCATAACATCATCTTGATCTTGCACAGATTTTGATATTGAGCGCATGGTCTAATTATGGGATAGGCAGTTGATATCCGTAATTTTAATTTCTCTGCGATGTAATAAAGATAGGGGACTTTTTTCCTTTTGAAAAAAAAATTCTGTTTTTTCTTTGTTTTTCTTTCTTTTTATTACAATTCACATAGACCATGCGCTCAAATTTCTAATTATATCAGTCAGTCTTAATGGACACGAAATCAAAGTGCGGAAACCTCTCATACTGTATTTCAACAGTTCTTATTCATCACTCCAGCCAGGTGATGTGGTTTCATTCAATAGTGATGCACTGTCTTCATGGTTCTATGTGATTGTGATGAACATCAATCCCAAGACCTACCTGTAGTGGTACGATATAGACATTGGCGTGCAGCTCTGCATTATGGCTTGGCCGATGGATTCGATCCTCAGTTTTGCTGTAGAAGAGGTTAATTATGTTCTCAACAAAATACCGTCAAGGCTCATCCACAAAAGATAAGACTTTCATCTAGCAACTGAATTGTGTCAGCAGCAGGATAGGACTCTTTCAAGTTTTCCATCAACTTCTGAGATCACATTTTCCACGTTTTTAAGACAGTGTGTCGCATAAGGTGTGACTGAGTGTATTCACATTTATTTAGCCATGACTCCAACGAGGTCGCTGAGTGTCATTTGTTTGTCAGCATTAGCTCCATGATATTCACTGATATATTCAAATGCTTCACGCTTGAATAAATCCTCTCACCTTCCCTTTTAAGTGGCTTCCTCATGGGTTCGCCATCGCCCTGCAAAGAGGAATGTAGCGCCTTTTAGGAGATAATCATTCAATTTCCACCATGATGGTCCTTTTGTGAATAAACTGGTTTTTAATTAAACCCTAACAGCTTTGTAGTCTTTGGCATAAACAAGCTCGTGTTGAACATCAAATACTTTGGACAATAGCTCTTCATTACCAAAATCATAATCTAGGCGTCGAGCTATAAATGGTGAAGTTCGGCACCACGTGAAGTCTTTCTCCTGCCCATGAAAAGTGCGCCAGAGATCGCTTAAATTATTCGTGTTTTGCCACTCTCTAAAACGATTTGTTGTCAAATCATCATGTGGTTCACCTGAAATTATGTCTAGCCGGTTGTCACTGACCATGTTAAAGTCACCACATATCAATATGTTTTCAGGTCG
>JAOYNN010217208.1:0-10657 GCA_025770095.1 Goniobranchus kuniei
GAGAGAGAGAGAGAGGGTGAGAAAGACAGAGAGAGAGAGAGAGAGAGAGACAGGAGGGGTACCTATGGTGCTAAGATAATGTTTGTTTAAAACAGTGTTCTTACACTGAAGAGTTCATATTTTCAATGGACAAATAAAGAAGAGAAAAAAAATTCTCCACGAAGACAGGGCGTGAAAAACACAGTGCTTGTAGCGACATTGCGGGGACTGGCAAATTTGTGTCGCTATATCTGAATGCAGCTAATTCTGATTAACATATTAAATGAAGGAAAAATAATGAGAAAGACTACAATGCATTGTCATGAAGCAAGGTCAATTGTCAATAATGTGTGGCCCTAAAAAGTACTGTGGTTTGATGTTGGGAGAGGTTGAGAGCTAGCTTGCCGACTTGACTAATCTTTGATTTTTGACTGTCTGTGCGTCCTAGGATTTTCAGTATTTTGACTCAGTATTGCTGATTCTGACCAAGTCTGGGTGTCGCTATAAGCGAAATAGTCAAATTTCATGTCGCTGCATCTGTGATTTCAATAGTAATGATATATAAGGGAAAAGAACGGGACTTTGAAATGCCATCGCTATAAGCGAAATGTCTCTGTATCGAATGTTGTAGTAGATGGGCCGCACTATACAACAAACACACATCCGCTTCAAAGCAACAACAACATAAATAAAATACCAATGGTGGCTTTTGGTTTAGAAGGTTTGGTGCTGTGTGATAATGCAGAGCTGGAGAACCAGGCCCCTTTCAACCTGCTCAAGAACCGAGTACATGGTTATATCCAGACCAACCCCATTTTCATCTTTTATCAAGAAGAAAGAGGACGGCGTGATCACGACAGGACGGACAGGATGGATATAGGAGGAGAAAAAAATTATCATCCATCCAGAACTGTTACATATTACCATGTAAGCTTAAAAGGAACTAGAAAACATTAACAGTAGGATTAAAAACAAATCACAAGATTTACAGATATTTTTTTTCGGAGAGATAGCAATACTTCTATGTACAGTGCAACTTCTAGATAACGACACCTCCGTATAACGACAACCCCCCGGATAGTGACATTGATCTCTGGTCCCGATTTTTTTGCTATATATTACAGTAATAAAAACATCAAAATAGTGACATAAATGTCAGTGAAACCTCTGGTTAGCGACATCGATCTAGCGATAATCGGCAATTGATAGCAATGCTTGATACAAAAAAAATCTAGCCAAACAGGCAACCATGTTTCCAACCAGTGTTATCTCGTACTCTAAGCCAAAGAAAACGCTTATTTCCTGACCATTGAGATGTCCTACTCGTAGCCAATGAGATCGCTTTGTTACCGACCAATGAGAATGCGTGCTTACCAGTCGATACCATAGATAGCATCAACGAGAGAGAGCAGCCGCCTGATGACGATGACATCAATGAAGCTCCAATAAAACCTGTCCCTGGCAGAGATGCGAAAACGGCCGTGCAAACCTTGAAACATTTTGCCCTGCAACACAAGGACGGTGCATTGCTGTTTGACATGCTTTGTCAAGTGGAGGATAAAGTATGCGACATGGCCTCCAGCAACAAGAGAGAGACTGGGATAAGGGACTCTTTCACACAGTCCAAGCCTGACAGCTAGAACAACAATATTGTATTGCGAAGCAGCCCTCAAATGGCCCTTATTAGGGCCACCACACTCTCACAATTGACAATTGCACCATGCCCCATTTTTCCGCCATTTTGAAAACCTCGGAATAGTGACACCCCCAGATAACGATGTAAATCTTCGGTCCCGAGCGATGTCGTTATCCAGAGGTTCCACAGTATATAAATGGAATGTGGTTTAAATTTGCCTTGAAAAAAAAAAACAATGTGAGGCACATGATGGAGAAGTATAGGATACATTTCTGGAATGGTGAAAGTCAACGATTTCTTTCAAAGGGAAATAACTGGCAACAGGTAAATGGAATGTTTATAATGACAGATGCAATTACAAGAAAGAATCAAGCTATAGACCGTTTCAAAATTTTGGGCCGCAGAAAAACCTCTATATCTCCAAAAACCTCTTTTTAACCTTTCTGAGACTTTGTGTGGTGGTTTGATGACCTGCCTCATGACAAAAATAGCCCTGAAACATCAAAGTACAAAGAAAAAAAGATGATCATTATGATCAGATGTCATCCTTTGCAAAATACTAAATGGTCTCAGTGTGAAAAAAAAATAGGGTGAAAGCAAATTGCTACAGTGCGTTTCAAAATTCAAAGTCAGGTATTGAGGCCTATAACTTCAAAAGTAAAAGTCGGATGGAATCAAACATTTTGTGTCTGAGTCTGAAATGACCACGACCAAACAAAAATGATTGTTTCAGTTCAAATTTGGCTCTATTTGAGAAATTTGTTTATGTGTCCTATATTAAAAGTGTCGAGCTGACAAAATTTCAACATTTCAATTGTATACAGTAAAGAATCTTGACGCAACTCAAAATGTGACAACACTTTTGACTTTGAGTGTAGGCTTGGAAAAGTCTCAATTTATAATAGATATATGTCATGTTCTTTTTCTACTGAACAAGTAGTAGTGACATGCTATTCTAGATCCAAACGAAATAGCATTTTTCTTTTGGTTTCATTGGATGTGCGAACGAATGGGATTGTTTTAATGTAAATCCTACAAAATATTGTACATTCAACCATCTTGAGTATTTTGTATAGCTCTTTTAGAAAACATCTTTAATTATACAAGATAAAAATTTGGTCTCAAAACGTGACTTTGAATTTTGAAACATACTATAGCAATTTGCTTTCACCCTATTATTTTTTTACACTGAGACCATGTAGAATTTTGCAAAGAGTGATATCTGATCATAATGATCATCTTTTTTTCTTTTTACTTCGATGTTTTAGGGCTATTTTTGTCATGAGGTAGGTCATCTTAGAGCCCATGGAAACAATAAAATAAAAGGTTAGTTTAAAAGTAAAAGTAAAGATGGCATTTATATAGCACATGTTCCATGGCGTAGCCATGCTCACGGCACTTTACAATGACATTTAAATCGCCTGACCAAATTCAACACAGAACATTTAGAACAAGACTTGCATCCTGTCAGGCGTGAATACATTTTCTTTTCAAACAGAGACAGCGCTGCCTTAATGGCCAAGTACTCATTCACACCTGCGTCGAGTGAGTGAGGTAAGTGAAGTAAAGTGTCTTACCCAAGGACACAATGCCGATGACTTGCGGTTATGAGCCTGACAGCATACTAGTGAGGCTCGAACCCACGTGGTCACGCAAGCTTGTACTGACCACGGTGAATGTCTCTTGACTCTCAACTCATGCCGAGATGTGATTACCTTAGCCACTGACACCCACAATAGTAGTGGAAAAGATTTTCAGATGAGGAAAAGAAGTTGCTGAAAAGGGAATCAACAGGCATTTAAAAGAAACAATAGGTATACCATAATACAAAAGGATATAAGATACTTAAAAACTTACATGGAGAGGTAATTTACAGACAAAAGAAAACATCATCTCTCTAAAAAACATAACTAATAGACAATGACCATCAAGCCCCTAAACTGTGCATCATGCTAATCACCCATGATTTTATACCGCCGTTTGTGTATGAAAGTATTCGGTCCATCTAGACTGCAAGTGACTCCCATAGTATCTTTAAGTCATGCAATGCACACTGATGGGAGATAGCCACTGAATAATGCCTGCTTCCCTCTCCCACCAAAATGTACCCTCCAAGGACACAAAAGAAAGCCTGACAGAAGAAGACAAATGAGAGAAGAATCTCTCACTCACTCCTGACTAGCCTCTTACTGATTGCATTGGGAGTCCTGGCAGAAGGCCAAGTTGAAGTTTCGATCAGCCGAATGTAGTAGAAGAGAGGTATAAATATAAAAGTCTATTTTGAGAAGTCTCCCTTCTCTTCTTAAGTTTAAAGATAAATATACATTATACATGATCCTAGTAGCTTTACAATGAGCCATACAAAATTATCAGAATTCAATATAATTTATGTCTCATAAAACATATAACTTAACGTAGACTCATGGTAAAATCAACAAACAACCTGTGCTCAAGCATGTAGCACACCAGCAGTGTGTTAAAGTATAACAAATATTAACACAATCCATAAAAAGAATAAAAATGGACTATCCAGGGTAATATTCATTCCATGGAACATTTGTGAGAAAGAGGAGTTCATTATATTCTCTTTTAAGAAGGCATAAAAGTCCATCTCTTTTCCTACTTACTCTTTTAACCATTAATACTGTCCTGTATTACCTATCAATACTGATCAAGCTCTTATATTGACTTCATTCAAATAACCGATTATTTTTTCACTGTATGCACGATTACTGCTATAAACAGTGTTGTGTCTTTATATCGATAAATTTTTTCAAATTGCTGTTCAGAATCCTTATCCATTACAATTACCAATATTATTATTTTTAAGACAAAATGTAAGGAAGAAGTTCAGGTTAGTACAGAACATCACCCATCCAAGAAATAATCAAATTGCAAACACATCATGAAAACAAAATAAATTTTTTTTAAAAAGAATGTACATGCACTCAATTTCATGTCAAGCTATCAAACCTTCATCCTTTCTTTCTTCATGTGAAGACAATTACATCCCATAATTTCTTCCCCAATCTAGCCAGTGACGTAGATTATTAAAGACTTCAACTTTAACCCTAACTCTGGCACATGATTTCTACAGAAATGGCAAGGTTTAATTTGTGTTAGCCATTTCGGTTTTATAATTGGAATTCATGCTTTTGTTTCAGTTAAGCACCCTCTAAAATAATATACTTTCTGAAAGGTAATTGAATGGCTTTTACTATGAGTCATGTGACATTCTAAATTGACCTACTCTCTGGAGTCACATGATCTTTAATTTTCAAGATGGCCGCTTTGTGAAAAGTAAACATTACATTTGATGTGTCAAATTTGCTCTTCTTACACATAATATTGAAAAATAATATGCCAAAAAGATAGAGCATTCAATCACTATTCAGGAAATGTATACTTTTACAGGGTTGTGATGAATGATAAATGAGAGAGATGCTGATAAATGAGAAAAAGTGTGAAAGTTCAAACATGAGAAGTGATCACAAGCAGATGAAAACTATTACAAACACACTCTCTCAAACGAAATAAAGAAGTCTAAACACAAGGGATCTCATTGTCGTCAGTAGCGATACTGGAGCCAGCACCGTCATTTGTTAACCTAGCTCTAGATCCTAGATCTAAGAGTAGGAGAGATCCATCTCATAGATCCACTCTCCTCTGGCTCCTGCTCGCTGTCAGTCCCACTATCATCATCAGACCGATGAGCTATGTCAAAATCATCATCTTGATCTGAATCTAATGGATCACCGGTGTCCAATGCTCTTTCTAAAGTCTCGAATAACGATCTACGGATTGCAATGCGGTTCGTCATTTCGTGGACAGATCTTAAAATCTCGGCTCTAGGCCTATGGCAGACAAGGAGGAGTGCGATTTTCGACTGACATCTGACTGCTGGCACAAATAGTAATAATTTATCCCCAACAAAGCTTATATGCTACGACAACTGTAATTGGCTCGAGTAGGATGGCTTATCCAATCAACTTTCAGCTTCTGAAGGCACCATACAAAGTTGGAAAGCCAGTAGAAGCAGTTTAATAATGGGCCCGGTGAGATCGGCCCGTGCCAGAGTTAGGGTTGAGCATGATGCATTGATAAAATAATAAAAGGTGAAATTGAAGAAAGGGAGAGGCCTTCTGGAATTGCTTACTGTATGAGACAAGATAGAATCTAACTCCTTCTCTAATCATTATTATCAACTCATCTAGAGATACATACACAATTTATAACCCAAATAAATCAAAATACAATGTTGCATAAACCACAGTAAATTAGTATGAAATGACAAAAAAATTATTTGGGTGATATGTATTCATTGGCATTTTTTTTTTTTTTAAAGGAAATTTTAATTCCATCTGCTGTGATGGCATACAAAGAAAACAAGTTCAATACGACTCTTGGTGGAATCTGATCAAACAGAAGTCGATGGAAATGTGTCCCACTGGGCCGTATAAGCATAATTCTAAACAACATTATCATTATGTGACAAAAGGAAAGGCTGGAATTTAAAAATATACCATCATTTTAAAAGTCATTAGGTGGTAATGTAAAGATGACATAGAAATTATATTGACCCCGAGGAAAATTACATGCCTGCAAATTCTAAATATTCATCCCAATTGCATTACACACTGTTTTGCTACAGTCTACCGTACATTTTGTCCTTTAACGACATGTAAATTTTGAGAAAATGTAAACTGTTATCATACCTCTCCCTGGAGCATACAAACATTTTTGTTTTAAAAAATGACATGAAATATATACAGTAATGCGCAAAAGTAACGCAACGCTCATTCAATCGACTCATGCTTCCAAATTTTCATATCTTTTCAGTGTTAAGTTGCTTCCTATTAATCTATAATTAATTTCTAACATTTTGACACTTCAATCAGTCAAATACTCCCAGATCCTGTAATTACACAAACATCCATAAATTAGCGGTTAGAAATTGCATTTTGCAAAAGGGAATAAAGAGATTGTTTGAGTTAAGGCAATCGATATATGCCTGCCAGTGCAGTGCATAATGATGCAGATCACACATGGCTTAATTGGGGATGTACTTTTAACTTCAGCGTATTTTCCTATAGAAATCCTTTAGCAAACCAGAGTTTTTTACAATTTTTTAAAATTCACAAAAGTCAATGCATCAACTTTGAACCTTCATTGAAGTGTCAGAATATGCGTAATGAGGTATAGTTCCTACAATTATATTTGATTTTTGTCTTTGAATTAATCTTCTAAAGCTATTGTTAAGCAAGTGAGTGTTGCGTTAATTTAGCGCATGATTGTATAAACTGTTATTTCTTTCATTGGTTTTATAGCCAATTTGAACTGAAGTAGGTGAGTTTCTCCAGTGGCAGTATTGGACAAAAACAAAATGGAGTCGTGCCTGCATTGCAATTATTTCTGTTACCTCTGTGCAATCTTTCAAAATCTCCCATACAATTGTTGAAATTTCAACATTAGTATTAAAATTGCAACAAATTTGTCAGGTCCTAACATACAATATCAAATGATTTATGAATACGAAAGTGTTATGTAAAATCAATTCTCTATTGAACTTTCAATCTTGTTAAATTCAAGATAGAACAAACATATAGTAAACTATGGAAGTTGCCCATAATAATACATTCACATATGAATAAACAATCAGGATTGTAAAATGATGGAATGTCTGGATTGATATTCATCTTCCCAAACATCTTTTACAGTAAAAAAGGGAAGACAGCTTTATATCAGATGAATTTAGGGTGGATGGCTGATAAATTGTGGATGTATAAATTGAAACAATAAATTAAAATGCATTTTAAATTCTGGTCTTTACCAACTTCCTTAAAATTGTACTTTCATACAACAACCATAGCTTAATGGCTAAAAGTGGAAGGTTTTAAACATAGCGGAATGTAAAGAAGTAGAACTTGGTTTCAGATGTGGTTTCCGTCAATTTCTTAAAATTTATAACTGTAAATGCCTCCACTAAATCAAATAAAATAAACAGAATCTGCATAGAGATGAAAAAAAACAAAACACTAACCAAATAAACACACTGTCCCAAGCTTGATCAGACAATAACGAAGATGTGAGAATTTCAAAACAAGGACTTGCAAAGTCATATTTTCTGAGGATGTGTCATGAGATAGACAGATTGGCAGGAAACAACAGAACATCAACAGGGGAGTAGCTATATTATAGTTTTTAAAAATGGTTTTCCACACTGGATCAGTCAGTTTGTGGAAAGGCGAACTAGGAAAAAATTTCTCAATGAGTAAAAAAAAGTAAATAAAAAAGTTACAAATTGGGAATATGCTTGAATCCCTTTGTCCCCTGAACAATACATCTCATTGAATAAATCTACTTAACTGGGTGGGGGGAGGGGGGAGGGGGTAAATCGAGTTCAGTAAAAAGTAGAATAAGCCTCCCCCTACCTCAGTTACCCACATGTAAACATGGAGGTGTTCATCTGCTTCACCAGCATCCTCTATTTCCAGTGTCCGATAACTCTTATCCTTCATCATTAGCCATCTCTACTATTAGATATTGACTTTTGTTTTCTTACGTCGAAAGTGTAGATTTGACATCTGGGCAATGTGGGATCACTGACTGAAAACAGCCAACTGCGCTTTGCACTTTAAATTTTGTCTAAAAAAACAAAGAAAGTGAGAGTAGTGTTACTAGAGTCACATCCCTTAACGTATCGTGCTCATTTCCTGTTCTGTTGCACACTAAGGCTTTAGTTATTTCAAGCAGTCATTGCATGACTGACTGGTTCAGAGGTATATCAATAGTGTATGATCAAGGGGGGAAAATATTCAAGATTAACGTCAAATCTAAAAAGCAAAATACAGTCAATGCCGCTTAATCGCAACATAGCAGGAGCGGCTAAACTGTTGCACTTACCCAAAGTTGCAATTAACCGAAGCTCATAACATCCCCCAAAATTAGTCATATTGATGCTACTTACATGCAATAAGTTCAGCAACTAAAAGGTAAAGCAGCTGTCGCTCTTTGATCGTGTAATCAAATGAGATTGCACAGCAAGTCACCAAAGACACTTTTTTTTACTAATCACACCTTCAGCTTAGACTGCAGGTGACACTCAGACTGGTCGTAATGCAAGAGCAGCATATTGCATTCACTGGACGGTCCGAGGTGTCAGGGTCAGGGCTAACTGTTGGTAATGTTCAGTCTAGACATGACTCTAATTGATCTTTGAAAAGGAGGGCCTTTTTGTCAAAGCAGACTCTTTCAAATCGTAAGCAGATGTCTCACTGTGTCTCTATGAGTGAGAGTTGAGGGTGTTGCTTACAGTCTTAGGTGTTATAAGACCTAATGAATACATTAGAAATAATGTACGATATCAAAGAACTCACATCGTTGATTTTAACTGATGGACATTAGGGTAAAAAATTATGAAAATGTTGAATTTGTCACTCCTCAGCGTTGTGATTGTCCGAAATGAGTTGCGATCAACCAGTGACTTTTATAAAGAATGAATTCAGTTTCTCATTGAAAGTTGTGTTAAAGCAGAAATTGCGATTAACTGAGTTGCGATTAAGTGGTGTCAACAATAAGAGAAGATATCAACTAACAAAACACATAAGGATCTAAAGTAAAGCAGATACTAGTAAAAGTTTAGACATATAATAACATAATCAAATACATTGTCAATTATTTTTTTAAAATTTGGACAAGAACAAAATGTGGCAATGTAACAGTCAAAAAAATAAAAAATTTTAAAATAAACTGGACATTGATATTTAAGGAAAATGGAGACATACATGTTTGGAGTCACTAAAACACATCAAGCATAAAATTCAAAGACTCCCACATTACAATAATGTTAAAAGGTATTTGGAAAATTATAAATGAAAACAATCGATGTAAAAATTTTACAAGTTAAAATATGATCATCTAAAAAAAAGAATTAAACAAGAAATCAAGGTGGGGAAAATTTGTTAATAAGAATCCTAATGTAAATATATCAACAATAAGAAAAAAAAAGGAATGAAAAATTTGTCTTCAAATCCATAATTCACTATGTATGAGAGACTTTTTCTTTTCCCAAAAACATCAAACAAGCACAGAAAACCGCAAAAGAAGTATGCCCTGTGGACAATTAAATTAATCTAAGATATCTAAGCTCTAACTCTATTAATGTATACCTTAATGAGAGAGAGTAAACATTGAAATCATGACAGCCATGAATGTCTGACTAATACACGTTTCCATGATTGACTCACTGTATTTCTTACATTCGTAAAACAACGTATGATTACAGAAAATAAGAACTTTAAATATAAAAATGAAGTAAAATAAAACGATCAACAAAACAGAGACGGTTAATAATAAATTAAATTAGATCAAATGCTCCCGCCCAAGTCTTCATTTATAACTATCCGTGTAGGCTCCAACAGGCTTCCCCAGAAGAAGAAAAAAAAAAAAGACCCACAGCAGCTATCCATGCATGAAATGAGAGGTGACTAGGGTAGAACCCTTGTATTTGCTCTTATCTTCTGTCCAGCTACTCCTTCAAGCTTTTTGTCTCTATGGTGTTATCATCCATATGGGATGTACAAGGCTTTACTCCAGGCATTCAATTACTTTACAAATTTCAGATCTTTTCCAAACTCTTCCTACTACACGCCACCTAGTTATGCAATCTTTGGTAAAAGTTGTATCAGCTTATGATAACTGTGTGCCCCATTGCCGAAGACGAGCGCTCGCAAACCATTTTCCGTTTTCCTCAGGCAAACCCTGTTTACTTCCGTCCACCATGGGCGCTCGCTAACGTAAGCTAACTTTTGTAGGAAGTAATATGTGGCGAACCCTTCACACTGGTTTGAGTCCTACCTTAAAGATCGATCTCAGTCTGTTTTAGTGAATAACATCATGTCATCTTCCAATGTACTCGAGTTTAAAGTTCTTCAGGGCTCTGTTTTAGGCCCATTTTTGTACACCTTGTATACCCAACCTTTAGGCGCAATCATTATGAGGCATGGCCTTACATACCATATGTACGCGGATGACACACAGTTG
>JAOYNN010217319.1:0-10657 GCA_025770095.1 Goniobranchus kuniei
GAGAGAGAGAGAGAGAGAGAGAGAGAGAGAGAGAGAGAGAGAGAGAGAGAGAGAGAGAGAGAGAGAGAGGCAATCATATACATATATCTTTAGTTGAATTAACAAGATAGAGGTACTGTTCTTTCTTTGACTATGTACAGTGAAGAGTCAAACCAGAAACCTAGATTGGTTATGAACCAGTGAATATGTCAAGTGGCAAAACCTTTCGCTTATAGGTTCCAGTTGGAAGCATCATCTTACTTGCAGCTATTCATCTCAGAATACAGGCCCAGATGTAATAATTCAGCAAGAAAACCAGGTTCAGACAAGGAGAAAGACAAGGGGAAAGGTGCGAAGACCTTCAACAAATTGTCATTGATGGACAAAAGTCAAAGAGGAGACAATGAAGCAATGTAAAAAGACAGCAGATATAAACTATGGAATTTAGAAATGCTATAGTCCGTTCTACATAGCGTGAAATCAATTTTTCTGGAATAACTTCAGTACGAGATATCACATGAAAGTGAAAGTAATACAGCGTCAGCATGTGTCCTAATGATTCCAAATATTTAGGAACAAAAATAAAGAAATGTTTTTCTTAAAGGTCAAAGTATATATTTTGTAACCACCATGACAAACACTCATTTCAAAAGGTTTTTAGTGAAGTGTATAAGTAAACATTAATCATGAATGAAATGTTTCTACATCAAGACAAAATTTGTAACGCCACCATTTTTTATTGTCAAAACCGCTTTATTTGGAATCTAAAGTTAGCTTTAATGACAAGCTTCTCTCTAATATAGCAATGCTTTTTATAAAACTTAACAACCAAAAGTTGTTTTGTCTTGAATCAATGTTTTGCTCCCACTTGACTATTATTGGATCACAGCTGACATCAATGGTGTGTCTTTTTTGTGTTTTGTTAAATACTGACTTGTTATCCTAAACATGATTTTTATTCCTATGTAGATCTAAATTCTAGATCTATACTTTTTCACTTCAAGTAGATGAAGATTTTCGGATTATTAGATGGTTTTCCTTTTTATGTAGACCTAGACTTCTCACTTCAAGTAGATCTAGATGTTGAGACATTATTCACGATTTCGTCTCCTCTTGGCCTTGTAGGAAACTTTGACTAGTAGGTTAAAATGTGCCCCCATAATCCCATGTGTGCGTATTTTTGATCAAAACACTAAGCTCATTCAAATCAAACACAATTTTTGCGACACAATTTTGAAGCGATGTCAATCATTTAATTTAAACGTAACTCAACGTGTACATCTACTATGCAAACCCTTGAAATTTTGTCATTAGTTAACAAAATATGAATTACAGGGAATATGAAGAAAACTTTTTATCTGACACATTAAGTATATTAAGTGTATGAAATTGGAGTTGTACATTAGGTCACAGGCTGAAGTATGGCTTGTCAAAATCTGGTCCCAGTACAAATTGCGCAAAAGTTTTTTAAAATTTTATTTCACACTTGGTGGAACGGAATACAGAAGTCTATTTACATTATCAAAATAAGTAGGCCTACTTTGAATCATGCCTATTTCAGAATTGTGTATTGGGAGATGTACTGATTTCCCCATGCACCCCCTGAAAATGAAAGTTAACAAAATGACAGACAATGGAGAAAACTTTGGGGGAAGGAGAGCATAGGTAAAATTCGCTAACCTAAAATAGAATGCAATTGGAATGAATTTTTTAAAAATTAAACAGGTAATAATGTACTTCACTTTATTAATAAAAAACAACAGTACAATGATCTGATATCAAGACTCATGAAATAATGTTCATACACTATAAATTACATGACTGCTAAAAGAGAGTGACTGCAGCAGTCTGTTGTAATTGTGAGTGATATTTCAGAAAAACTTTATAATCATAAAAATATAAGCTAACCCTTACATACTTTCAAAAAGATAGTGTGGAAACATATATGTCTTAATTTCACATATATGGAGGCAAGACAACAAATTACTAAAACATTTCTTACATTAACAAATGTACACAAATTACAGGAACATTCATTCAAACCATTCATCATTTCTTTTCCTTTCAGGCACTTGCTTTTTACATTCTCAAAGGTGGTAACCCTAACTTTGCTCTTGTTTCGTTAGCCTCCTTGATTTCCTGATCCCTACTACTGCCATGATTGGAGGCTCGGCTTTCTTTTCCTTCCCTTTTCTTGTGGCTATCTCGATGTCGGTCTCTGTCCTTATTTCTGTGTTTTCTGTCTCTGTCCCTTTCTCTTTCTTTCTCATCACGCCTTGGCCTATGACGGTCGCCTTCTTTTTCATGTCTTGTCTTTTGGATAGGTCTTTTGTGCCTGGTGTCATCTCTCATGTCCCTATGTTTGTGTTCTGTTTCATAGAGTAAACAAGAGTAAAACGAAAAATGATGTAAAGCAACAGACGATGAATAAAACACATGGCATCCAGGCATTGTCCAAACCAAAAAAAGATGAAACTTTTAAAATATTGACCCATTAAGCGTGACAGATATCTGTCAAAATGTATGCCACACAGCAGTTATTTTTAAACACTGGCGCCTTACTTACCTACTTGAAACTATACCAAGAAGTGAGAATACAATCACATAAATTATGAAAGCAAAATGAGAAAATCTCACTATAAGGCTCTCATATTAGAATCAACTCAAAGATGATCAATCAGATGAATAGATCTAAATCTAGAAATCTAGATCTGGATTTATTCGACGTCCTCTTCGATGACGATGACGTGGGAAAATAAATAATCGATGATAAGATTCTAGGAAGGCAATGAGCTGCACCCTTCGAGAAGCTGGAGTTTGGAGCTGGAGCAGCCTTGATAAGCCAACGAAAATCGGGAGTAAGGCGTGATATTGAGGGCAGTCATCAAAACCAGTGATAGAAAACTTGTGATATCAGTATCAGTCGATTAAAACATGATGTTAACAGACTGTAGCTGCGTAATCAAGTAATGCAGATACTAGTATTATTGAATTAATTTAAAAAAACACACACCACTTTGAGAAGGGGAGCCTACTCTGATGAGGTCTCCTATCACTTTCCATTCCTGTGAAGTATGCGTAAAGTGGAGCGTCAATTTTTCTTTTGCTATTCAACTCTGGCAGCCTCACGAATGTAAAATAGGGAAAAATTTGTAAAAGAAAACAGACTTAGGCAGCAATATACTCACTTTACTGACCCATGGCAAAAATTCCAACCTGCCTGAACACAATGAAACAATCGATTTTCATAATCAATCAAAACCATAACTATTTACAATTTTTATCATTATCACTGCATGTCAATGACATTCACTTTATTATTATAATTGTACCTGTCAAGCGCCATTTGCCGATCAGCACGATCTTATGATGGCGCATAACCATATGACGATCGCAGAAAGCGCGACCATCTCGAGATGGGTGCGCCATCTATGGATTATTTTCAAAAATGAATAGAGCTGCACGATCATAAGATTGTGCAAACCAAGCAAGAATTGCGCCACCTGCCAATCACTTGGAAACACACACACACACTTACACACACGCAAACAAACGTTTTTGCAAAGTTCACAAATACAACTCTGCAGAACTTATTATCATTAATTTTAAGAATTGTTAAAAAAGAATCAGAAGGACGCAAGTGTCACTTGTCTAATATTTTCACTGCATATTGGTCTCAGATCTTTTATCGCATTCATAACATAACCAGTTGGAACTTCCAGATCCTCCTTTCCGACGGTGAGACAGTCTGCGTGATACCATTCACTGCAAGAGTCACAATGGACCATGAGTGTGCCTGTGTCTATTCCATGACAAGAATAGAAGATATCCACTGTAATGCTGTGCAATATTTCGGGGTCCTTGTACGGGTTGACGTCGGGAAGGGAGCCATGGTGTTTAAACGGAGAGATTGTATGAGGTGACTTCTAGGTTCCAGGAAAGCAATGGTCGTCAGATCTTGGTGATGAAGGAGAGCAGTGATGAATCCCAGGGCAAACACACCACAGTCATGCGAATTGATTTGGGTCTGTACGTTCATAATATTGACGACAAGTTTTGGGGCAGGGGAATGGTTGTACCGGGCAATCAGGTTAGTGGTTGTCTTGGAAGGCTTAGACCACAAGGAATCGTACACAGCTACAGTGTCAGAGGCTTGGTTGATGGTAGAGATGGCGATCCAGTGGTTACTATCAACATGGAGTATCTGGGCATACTCCGATGTTGGCAAATCAATACTGAAGTTCTGCAGTAGGACGGTGTCTTGTAGGCCCTCTCCATCTAGGAATAATGCTCTCAGGGAACGTGATGCTGCTGACATGTGATTGCCATTTAAGAAGACTGTCGGATCATTTAACATCATGATGTCGTTTGCAGTCATGATGTTGCATTGCTCAGTTGAAGCAGAAACGGATGCTGGCGGCTCAATGTTGTTGCATGTTCTGCATGCAGAGGATAAATCAAAGTGAACATAGCTTTTTGTCAGATCTGAACATTTTGACAAACAACTGAGTGATGATTTTTCAAGTAAATACTAAACAATGGCTTTTGAATTCATGAACTCTTCTCGGATTGAAGCTATGTTAGATGCAAAGAGTCTAATATTGTTGATTCTGATGATAGTCAGGTATCGACATATAGCATGTTGTTACTAGCCATCTTGGCACAGCTAAGTGTCTTCTGGTCAAATCACTGTAACACTGGAACAGGCGCTGTGATGCTAAGTGGCGCCGACTGTATTTGTTAAGGAATCAATATGCGACTTTGGCCCTTTTTAAATATACGTTTTTTTCCCTATTTTCATTATGTGTATATTTTGAGAATTAAACACTTGCCTTGAGTCATTCATCAATTTCTTTTTTTGTTTCCTTAAACATTATGAAGATCAAAGTAAGGCAAATAGACTGACAAAGATGATGCCAATCTTTTCTGCAAATCGAACTTTGCATATTTTTACTCGGCCTCCACTCATGCAGTCATGAATTGATGTGGCTTGTCATTGTTCTTTCATCTTCACATTGTCAAACAAGATATGAGGTTTCTTCACCTCAAACAAGCAATGGTAAAAAAAAGTTTAATTTTTTTAAACACTCGAGAAAAAGATGTTAATTTCCTTACCAGGTGAACGGTGTCTTCTGTCTCTCTCTCCTCTATCCCTTGACCTGGATCTTTTTCTGCCTGGACTGCGATGCCGATGACCATCCCTGAAATTAAAAGTTAGATTGATTAGAGGTGTTGATAAAGTTTAGAGACATTGTTATACATAATAATGTTACATGATGATAAGAGTGATAGATGCAACTGAAAAATTGAGAAATCTACGTTGAAGTTACGACAGATACCCTAGAATGACATATCTGGCATCCACAGAAACTGACAGGGAGGAATTTCAAGATAATTTTGGAGCAGACAGCACATTTTGGACATGAAAATGGGGCTTCTTAAGTTGAAGTGCTTTAAATTATCATTTCTCCCTTATTTATTAAAGTCATGTTGCTTAAACTGAAATGAATGACAAAAATGCTGGCAACTGGTAAATGGTCTCAGAGGAACAGATATGGTTATGTTAATTTAATCAACCTAAGCAATGTGATAAGTTTGTGAATCTTCTAGGTTTAAATTTTTTAAAAATCACAAGCCAGTCTTTTGGAAATTTGCATGCTTAGTGTAGTTGGGGGAGGAGATTGAAACTTCTTTAGGTGGTAGGCCCAGTATTTCTCTAGATTGAATAATCAATTAATATCAGATCATCTGCTTTTTGCTTTATCATGGAATTCAATTTCCATCTTACTAAAGTTCATTTTTGTTCAATTAAGCATCTATTTCCTGTTTCTTTCTACTAAATATCAAATGACTTGCAAAAAGTTTACCTTCGATGGGGAGAACGGCTACGTCGCCTTGGGGGAGATGGATGTTTAGGTTTTTCTTTCACAGGTTTTCTTTCAGGGGATGCTGCCTTCTTGAGTTCCTTTGAAACAAGTTGATACAGATGTTTTAGTGAAATAATGATCAAAAGGCCATGTTTCAACACTGAGTCTCAATAATGAGTTACTAAAAATAACAAAATGACGCTGCATATGAAGAAAAACAATACAAACTCATTAAACAAATATTTAAAATGAAAAATTCATCAAATGAAAGAAAAACAAATTAACTCTCAAAATGAACAATGACAAATACTGACTCATTACATGAAAATGTATAGAGTCAACTAACACATTTTCAACCACTTTTTTCATATTTTCACACCGGGTTTACAATATAACCACTGGCAATACTCATGTACAATCACTGTTCTTCTGCTGGTTGCTTTCAATCCAATATGTTGTCAGAATTTGTTTCATTGGAGATCAATTGAGCTGAAATTGAACGATGGTCAATAGTGATAACTTCTTTTAAGCAGTGACCAGTTTTAGTTGGTCACATATTATTAGAAGGCCAAGGAGACTTATGTTTAGAAAAATCTGCCTCATCGAATGATATGTCAGTAACCTCCTATATTTGGCTGCCCCTCAAGCTTGACTCACACTCCTAGCATTATTTCACATCACTTCAGATGGGGTGGTTGATAATGTTTTACATGCAACTCTAACACACATTCAACCATTGCATTATTATTGCCCATAATTGCCATAATTATTAATTTATGGTAGCAAAATTTGTATCTGACATCAATTATTCACATACAAAATAGTTTTATGCCAGTGTATAGAAGTATTCTTGCAGATTTGTTTTATTTGGAGGATATAAAAAAAGAGTCCATATTTGGTTGTTTTTTTTAATTTAGAAGTCAATTGGATGAAGTTCACAAATCTACCAAAAAATGCAGCTAACTATGAACATGGGTACAACTTTCTCCTTTGTGCAGTTTCTTCAATGCTAGTATGCCCACATAAAGTTAAAACTGTGCTGTCGGCTTTTTAACCTTCTTTATTATTATTGACAAACTAGTGATAAACTGAACAGCCTCAACAACATCTGACGTTAAATAAAAAAAACCAAAAAAAAACCTGGCCTATAGGTCACTCTCACTACCCCATTGTTTGTGTGTAGCAACTGTTTGCCCGCTGGCTGCCATCCGCGTACTCCTCTTCAAAGGGTAACATACACACAAGCAAAGACACATACATAACTAACACACACAGTATCCATTGCTCACGGTGTCTTGAATGCATTAGTCTCAACAGAAGCAAACTCTCTTCAACAGATGTATATACCCATCCACCTACTCACAAACACACACTGTCCCTTGTCTATTTCAAACCACAACACTTAAAACAAAATAGGTCTAAACTGAATCAAAATCACGAGTCCACAGAATTTCAGTTTAACACTTTGGTTACTAAGCTCTATATGGTCTTTTGGAATTCCAATTGTTAAAGGTTTGGGGTAAAAATGTGCCAAAAGAGGTGCTAGGTAAGTGATATTTGGACGATGATTGGGATAGTAAATGAGCGTTCATTACATACCACAAAATATGCAAATGAGGTCAAGTAACCATAACAACCATCTGGATTTCTAAGGAATATGTAAATCTTACCTGTTGTTTTTTTTGTGTGTGTACATTCACTTAATTGAGCAATTCAAGGACATTTCCTTTCTTGTTTGGGGGGAAGGAAGGGGGGGGGGGGGGTTAATGATAAAGTTATGCAAACCACCCAACTTGAACAACAAGGTGCAATAATATCAATTGTCAGGATAATAATTTCCATGAATTAACAGGTTTTCTAACATTATATGGAAACACAAAGGTGACATTTTGGAGGATTTTGCTCTCAATAAAATAGAAGGTCATTTTGAACACAATCTGGAGCCATTTCTTTGTCTGTCTCAGTGCTTATTAAGACTTAAGTTTTGTCCTGGAAATCTATTGTGCTTCCCTTTTTTTTTTCTTAAAACTAGCATTGCTCATTGAAGCCGCAACAGCACATAGGCCTTGAGAATTCCAAACCAAGGGTAAGAGCAAAGTGGACCACAAGGTTGACAGTAAAAAAATTATTCCTTGGGCTACTTTGCCAGACTTGAATGCTGTACTTGTATTAGACAGTCAAGTTTATAATCTGGTCTGTCATCATATCTTGATGGATAATGAGGTGCAGTTATTTTATAGAAACAAATATGAGGTGTCAGTTTGGTCACAAGATCAGAAAAAAGGAATTTGAAAAAGGCCATAGGGATCAATTGTTTGTGGCTTTCCTTCTATAGTACCAATCCTATTCCAGAGCAAAAATTTCTGTCTGCATCACCAACACCCCTGCCAAGCCTCCTTTTTCGGGGCCTGATTTGTTGATGTTGAGGCATGATGACATCATCATCACTAACCCAATTTGGATGACCTACTCTACTGCAAGATCTAGAGTTGTTTTCTTCAAAAATATCCTCACTTTGAACATCTAGATAATGTATATCTTCATCAGAGTCATATTCATGGCAGTTAAAAAATTTGTGATGTCATGAAATTCCATCGTTCATACATACACATAGACCAAAAATTGGCAGTTAATCACGTAATTGGGTTCCTTAACAAACAAAAAAAATTCAGAAACAGGCTCGAATCACTCATGGTCAAGGGGAAATAACTGTGTTAATTCTATAGTGACAATTAACATTTCTGATGTTTTCTCGGTGCTATTACAGTTTCAACTTGAGTTGTACGTTGCAATCAGAGTACTACAGGAAGTTTTGACTAGATGAAAGTGTGAAATGTTTTTCACTGTATTAAAAAAAAAAGATCTCGGATTAAAATGGCTCTACCAAGAATTTCAGGCATTCTAAGAAACTCAAGCCGTAAAATAAATATATCCCTCTGAGTTCTCCTCGATGGTGATTTATGTAAATGAACATATCAGAGACAACAATAAAACTACCTTGGCATAGTCATCTTCCTCCTCTGACTCCATTTCATCAACATCATCTTCCACTGCACTTACACGAGGCTCTAAGTTATTTGTCTCTTCAAGCACGCAGCGTTTCTAGATTTTCAAAAGAAAAATAAAGATGAACATATATACTTGGTTACCACAAAGTTTCACACAGGCCTATGTTGTTTTTATACTTACAAAATTTGAGGAGGTTTGCAAGTTTTTTATTGTTGTATTTATTTATTTGGGGTTTTACAGCTCAGTTTCATTGCAAAGGTCATCTCAATGCCATGGAAAAAGCAAGACGAAAGACTAGTTTATTTAAAGTAACACAAAGAAGTAGTAGAAAAGATTTTCAGATGAGGAAAAGATGTTGCTACAAGGGGAAGCAGACATTTAAAATAATAATCATAAAATAATCTACAAGATACAAGGAGAGATGATTTACAGACAAGAAAAAAAAACCCATCATCTCTCTAAAAAAAAATATAACTAGCAATACAATGTAAAAAAACTTTTAAAAAATAAAAAAAAACATAAAAAACTACACAGAGAGGTGGTTTACAGACAACAAAAAAATTATCGTCTCTCTAAAACACATAACTAATTAACAATGGCCATCAAGCCCCAAACCGTGTATGCGATAACCACATAGGATATTCTTCTTCCCTTTGTGGACAAAAGTATTTGGTACATCTAGACAGCAAATGACTCCGAAAGTATTTTTAAGTCATGCAATGCACATGAATTGGGATAGCCACTGAATATGTCAAAATCCCTCCTTCAGCAAAACTCGCCCCTCTGCGGACACAAAAGAGAGCCTGACAGAAGAAGACAGACGACAGAAGAAGCCCTCTCTCAACCCTCACTCGCCCCTTACAGGTTGCATTGCGAGAGCCTGCAGTGGGCCTAAATTCTACTCTTCTCCCCAGCTGGAGAAGTCCCGGGACCCACACCAGCTGGAGAAGTCCCGGGACCCGCACCAGCTGGAGAAGTCCCGGGACCCGCACCAGCTGGAGAAGTCCCGGGACCCGCACCAGCTGGAGAAGTCCCGGAACCCACACAGGGATCTCAGTGAGTACCGTTCCAATAGCCTAGTGGTAGAGCTTCCGCCGCGGAACCGGGCGGTCGTGGGTTCGATCCCCGGCCGAGTCATACCCTTGACTTTAAAATAGGCAATTTAAGTAACTGTCTTGCTTGCTGAGCTAAGATTGGTTGGCTGGTGTCAGTATAATGTGACTGGATGAGTCATTCGTGTTGTGCTATACCTTATGGCTCATGTGTGGCCGCACATAAACTTGTCAAAGTAGCGCCGTCACTGGGATAATCTTTGATGTTGAAAAGTGACGTTAAAACCCACAAAATAACAATAAGTTGTCTATTTAACCAATCATTCATTTATTTTGTTCTATTTGTTGATGTCCTCAGCTTATACAGTGGAAGAGGCGTATTTCTTGGCACCCCGGAAGTCAACAGGTTCTTTCAGCCCGCCCTTGTCCACACGAAGTCTGCCTCCTCCTTCCAAAAAACGGAGATAGTAAGACAAGAGTTCTCTTTTCCTTCTGCATACAAAGGCAGAATAAGGCCGGTCGATTTTTGTTGTCAAAATTCCTGTTTATGAAACAACAACAACGATATTAATACCATTGAAATCTAGTATCTTCCTTGCGGTCAACCGATGTCAATTCATGGTCATGCTAAATTTCTTTGATGAGGCAATCACCTCCTACTCCTCCACCTCCTCCTCCTCCTCCTCCTCCTCTTCTCCTTCTTCTTCTTCTTCTTCTTCTTCTTCTTCTTCTTCTTCTTCTTCTTCTTCT
>JAOYNN010217430.1:0-10655 GCA_025770095.1 Goniobranchus kuniei
TTATGCAGTTACAATATCAAGATTTAGATGTAGGTACAGATTTTGTAGACCTACAGACATAGATCTACTCTAGAGATTTAGATCTAGCTCTAGATCGATTCATGATCTGGGATCAGCTGATTTTGTTTGCATTTGCTCGCTAATCTACGATGGGCATCGATGGACGTACTTTCAAGGATAAAATGATGATACTATTAATCTGATGTATCAGTAAATCTCCTGATTTACTATCTGCTAAGCAGCAGCCGACGACATTTGCTGGTTGCTTTGTCAATGGAATTAAGATTTTTATTCAAGAAGCCGGCATTCATTTCACCTGCCATGGGCGCAGCCATTTCGACATCGACAGACTCAATGAACAAGTAACTGAGGAATGTTTTGTTTTGTAAACAATATGGGGGTCTTTTTATAAGTGATCAAAGATCTGAATTTATCTTTAAATATTAAAACTTTCAAATCAATGTTTGCTGATTGCAAAAACTAAGATTTCTAGCTGAGAATGAAGATAGGAGTGTGAATTATTTAGTTTAGCGGAAGTGGATCTTCTTTCAATGTCCAGCCGTGCTGGGGGATGTATATGAATATTTGAAGCAGATGAGAAGAAAGCCAAACCTGTTACCTTTCGTTTGGTATGTAACACGACGATGTTCTTGTTCATTTTTTATGACAAAGTCGGCGATGGAAAATGGACACAGCTTTGGCAATTTTTCGATGCTAAGTCGTTTAACAAAGTAAACATTCAGCATTCGACCAAACCTCAGAAAATTATTAATAGTAAAAAAAACCACATTCTTGTTCAAGTCCACATTTTCAGAGGTGAAAGATGAATAATTTTTGTTTTGAGAGAAATCAAAACCCCAAAATCGATGTTTTAGGTCTAAATTACCTTCATCGGTCTATATCTCGATAAAAGGTTTGCTGACAATTCCGTGCTTTTCCCAGACCATCACACATATGAATGAACCACCCCTGATTTTCCATGTTTTCCTCTGGCATATGACCGTCTATATACATGGCAGTGAAGGGGTTAAAGGCTTTATCTAATTTTAAAACATTAACCTTTACATAGCCACATCTAATTTCAGTCGAATTTCTGATATACATGCATATTGCCAGGTTCAACAACAATCAAAAACAAAATCGTTTTAATACACACAGAGAATGCTAAACAAATAGGAACCTAACAAGTATCAGAGTGTCTTCCCTCCCAATGTACTGTACTTTTGCATTTGCCTTGATTTCATATACTCAATTTTTTATTAAAAAGTTCCGAACCTCTTTCTAAGCTGTCACTATTGGTAAAGCTATCAATTCAGTATTAATCATTGCACATTAAGGTTTTTGGAAAGATGGAGGTGAACAGAGTGGCAAATAATCATCAAGAAGCAATGATTTTGCTGCACTAGATCTACTTTTTGAGGCGGAGACAATGAAATGCTTGAGCACAAAGGGTAAGATCTAGGTCTAAATGAAAGAAGGAGGAGTTATGGCAACTAAACAATTGATTCAGATGGGAAATATCTGACTTCATTTGCATATCCAGATGCGTCACTGTATTGTTCAATCCATCATAAGCGTGCGTTTTATAATGTGTTAAGTAATCTAGTGTCGTTAAGATTTTATTTTCATTTCTTTCAAGGTCATTTTCTCAATCCTCCTCTGGCCAATTCATAGCAAAAGGCCTTCAGTAGCATGTAAGCTGAATGGCAATGGCAGGGCTAAAGAATGATCTTTTATTTTTTCTTCAGTTTTTGGAAATTAAAGGAAGGAAACTGATCACTTTATAATAATTTTCTAAATGTGCTTTATTTTACTTGAATTTGTGTAAAGCTGATTTGTCACAAAAAAAAATGAATGCAACACACCAAGTCCAAATGCAGAAAAGAGAGATGTTCTTTCAAATATTGATAGTGTCAGGTTCTTAAGAAAAACTACTGAAAAAAACTTTCCCAACCTCAACTGGGTGTAAGGACCAGTGTTCTGTCCCGAAGAGCAGGAAAAATTTGTACAGCCGACAATAGTGTTAGAAAATGCCATAAACCATGCACTTCACCAAAATCCATCTCATCTTATAATGACAGAAGGACAGACTCAACTCACCACTGCTGTCACTAGACTCATTCTCATCTTCATCACTTTTCTCTTCTTCCTCATTTTCCTCCAGGAGTCGCTTTTTAGCCAATTCATTTTCAGTATCCTCTGTCATGTCCTTTTAAAAAAAAAAAAAGGTAAAAAAGAAAGAAAACGTCACATTCATTAGTCTAAAACATAAGCAGATCTCTCAGCACTCAAAATCCCTAAATGGTAATTATGAGCCAAGGTTAACAGGTGCTCTCCGAAACTATATATAATTTAACCCCCTTTTTCAGCCACTAATAATGCATTCACTGCCAATCTTATAGTATGTATTGAAGCTAAACATTCAAAAGAGATAGTATGAGATAGTTTGCGGAGCTAGGTTGATAAAAAAATATTGTTTTTGAAAAATGCAAAGTTTAAAAAGTGCCTCTTTTTGGGCAGTACAAATTCATGTATTATTGATGCTTGTTTTTCTAGAGCGTTTTAGGAGGAAAAGCATATGGTTCATCTCAGACGAAGCTGTATAAATTCAAAGAACATTGATTGGGGAATGTTCTAGTATCAAATCTGATCAATAATGTTGCTTTGTTTATAAAATCAGTAGGGGTTGCTTGTGACATTGGTGTCATTTCAACGGGCCAGCTTCCGGAACCTTTAATTATTTGTTTTCACAAATATTTGCCATGCAAAGTATTTTTATTAACTATCATATGTCCAGATTTATTACCTTAAGTGCATCGGCCAGTTTTATTTATTTTGCTATTTGAGACCTATACAATGTTTTGGCGTCATTTGTAGCAAGCAACACCTACCTCCTCTCTACACCGGAAACAATTTGTTTCATTTATGCAAATCCTTATTTTTAGGACAGCTTGGTCCATGACTTCAACATTCAGCTATTCTTTTTCAGTCTCCAGCTTGGCCCTATGCAGGGAAGGTAAGCTTATTGTTGGCGTCATCAGTTTTTGTCACTATAACAAGCAACACCAAACTTTCAGAATGTAACAAGCAACCCTTACAAACAAAGAATCAGTTAAAAGTCACATTTAAAGGTTAAATTATTCTAACATAACATGGCAATAGTGAGTTTATTGCCTCCATCTTTAAACAAAGACGTGAAACGCACTTTTTGACACCAGGACAGTTTGGTGTCAAAGGCAACGAGCAATACCCTGTGACAAATTCTATTCATTTAATTCTTGTAAATCACAGTACAATCAAATCATAATGAAGCCACTACATCCCTGTATAAACTTAAAGAGAGAACCAGCACTCCAAATGCTGTGGTTTTGAGATTCAGATCATTTAAGAGTCGCTTGTGACTAAGCCTGTTGATGACGCTAAAACTAGATCTAGTAGTGTTTGAGTAGTATTAGGTCATTTTATATTTTGTCAGAAGAGACCTTCTTGCCTCAGACATTCTATTATTCACCCTGCTTAAAAATTTACCAGATAATGTATTATTGTGCATGAAAACATGTTTGATAAACAGAGTCATAATTCAGATCAGTCACAAGCGACATTTTAAAGACTTGTTTTTTATGCATGTAATCACAATAATATGAGGATTGGTTGATGTAGGTGAATATCATGGATAAAACAAGGCCTTTTAGCATGTACTTTGATCATAACTCTTTGTAGTGTGGGAATCTGGGAGAAATGGTGTTGCTTGTGACTTCCCTGTAAGATGACAACATCAGCAATTTTGATACACTCTCAAACTGTGTCATGTTGAAGATGAGTCATACCCAACATTTTTAAAGACTTTTCATGATTGAAATAACAGGAATATGAGAATGCGTTGCTATGGGGGTATAACTGGAATTAAATATATGAGAATGGAGGAGAAAGAGTGTCGCTTGTGACTTCATAAACGATTTTGATAAATTGTGAGATAAACATAAAGAGTCACAAGTGATGTTTAAGACTGATAAATGATTGTAATCACAATCATGTGAGGATGAATTTCTGTAGGTGTAAAATTTGCATTAGACTGGGTCTTAATCTTCTTATAGCACTTCTCTGGATATAACAATATTTTTAGTGTGGAATCGTGGAGAAAGGATATTGGTTGTGATATGTCTCAATATGATATTTTATTTGTTATTTTCATATTTTTCATTGTTTTCCACAGATCTGCGCCCTATAAAGGCTAAATTCTGGACACCAAGACCTTCGTGTTGAAGTCAGATGTTGAATTGCTATTGGAGTTAGCTTTAAAAATAGCTTTGACTATCTTTGTCTTTCCTCTGATGACTTAGATCTTCTTCACCTTCTTTTAGACTCATATTCCTCAGGTGTCAAACAGATCTTTGAGCCTGAGACTCTCATGATTTACAAGCCTCCCATGTATGTGGCCATGAGGCCGATCAAAGTTGCGCAAACATTTTTCAGTGCAAAGTTTTTCAACTTTATCTTGAAATGGGTTTGGAAGAAACTTCTGGTCCAGAATTATAAAGTCATGGAATTTGCTCCTCGAACCATACAATGATACTCTTCTTATATAGTGGCTTTATGTCAATACATTGTTTTTTAATCTGAGCTTTAAAACCTAAGACTTTATTAATTTGCCTTTATGCGGACAGCACTATTTTGCTTTGCTTTCTAAATGTATTGAAGTTGTTTAGTTATCTATCATTATTCCTCCTCCAGGATATTTAGCATGTTTTGTTTCAAATAGCATAATTTTTGTTGTGCATAAGATACAACCTGTAGTCTGCTTTAATAGGCTTCAGTTTATTAAACATTCTCAGTATGCGTACAGGCCAAGGCTTTTTTCTGGGTGAAATTTCCTTTCCCAATTTTATTCTCACTGTTGGAGAGTGTGTAGGTTGACATCTGTGTAGAGAGTAATACAATCACTAGACTTTTTAATTTGCATGTATAGTACAGAAAACAATAACCGCTATAATTGGTCTATGTTTGGTTCACAGGAAGATATTTTTGTTTACATATAAGTTAAGAACGACAACTGACTTAAGACAGAATGTGTAAGCATCTTATTGAAGAAGTATATTGTCAAATTCAATTCTTCCTACTTCTACGCTGAGTTCTATTTTGTAAGAAAGCATTTGATCCAGTTTATGAGATTGTGCGCAATTACATAGAGGCATTTAATTTCATCACAGGCCATTCAGGTCTTATTGTTAGAAGCTTTAGATAACTAATGGAGAAGGAAGTCAATTTGGATTTGGCCCTTGGCCAGTTTAGAATATTGATTGAAATAAACGTTGAGGTTCACAGATCCTTTGAATCCATATTGTATGAGAGTTAGGATTTTGTGTTTTTCTTGGTGTTCTAAATTTCCTATTTCATGACTTGTCGAAAACCAATGTATTAAGATAAATGTTGTCATTTAGATAATGTCACAAGCGACATGTGAACTGACATTCTCTCATATTTTTTAACTGAATGTGAATGAAATTATTTCCCATTTGATAAAAAATATATGTGGAATTAAAAGCAGTAATCTTTATTTTAGATTTACATGGCATTGAGTATATAAAACGTAAACTTTAAGAGTTGCTTGTGACATAGTTATCATGTCATTGGTATATTGTCACAAGCGACTCAGAATGGCACCATGGTATGAATGACTTAACTCACTGCATTAAATGTGGATTAAACTGGTCAGTATTCATGATTAAAGTACTATATGGCATAGTACTAGTTAAGTTTTGATGTACATAAAATTATGAAATTTCTAATTTTTGAATGGTGTCGCTTGTTACCAGTGACACCATGATAATTAGTTTTATGCGCCTTCAAGGTGACCTTCGACAGGTTTTATTGCCTAATCCTTAAATGTTTATCAAGATGTGTTGATAAAAAATGTAGAACTGACTCATTATTGACTCAAACTGGGGGTGTTTTGTAAGATATTTGGTGTCACCTGTCACAAGCGACACAACAGTGTGACCGACACTTAAGACTGTCATGTGGTCTTCCTACTGAATATTCTATCTTCTAAGCTTCAGATTAACATTCCATAGATTCAAACAGTATTTCTAACTAAAATTACCATTTTTAAAATCACTTCGAATTTTGGACATAATATGTGGCACCTTTTGACCTTGGCTCTAATAAAAAAAAAATTGTCATTTGACAAGAAAAATAGTAATACACACCAGTAAGTTAAGACATAAGAAAATTTTCCAAATCCAGACTCTAGATAGATCTAGATTCAAGATTTCTAACTGAGATAAAAGAAAAAAATATCACAACAGCCACAGCCAACAAATGTTTAAATTTCCAGAGTGAAATAACATATAGATCTAGATTTAGTAGTCCAAATACAACAAGACCTTTCCTTTGTAAACATAATGAGAATGAACTTCATTCAATAAACGACGAAGTCACAGGGTTGTTGATTTGAGCGCCAAGCTGAAAAAAGGATACACTCCGACACTGAAAATCAGCAGGGCTGCCCACTTCATGAAGTCAAAATGCGGGACACTCAGACATGGAGGGAGGGACACCATAGAGTGACTTCTAGCACACCACAGTTCACAAGTCTGAGACGGGCTGCTTAGACATGGCTTTGATAGAATAAATATAGATCTAGATTTACCGGTAGATCTATATAATATTACCGAATTAACCTTGTCTAGCGCATGGCAATTAGAAAAATGGAGTTAACAGGTGCGATTACTTCTACAGGATCCATTCAATATCTTTGTGCCTTTACAAGCAATACCTTCATTTATGATATTGTTTACTATGCTTGCTTTGAGTGTGACATGTTTACATAAAAACAGTACAGTCGTATAATAATTTCTTGTTTTTAGAAGGAATGGCACTAAAGTAGTAAGATTACCCAATTTGTTTAAGTGTATGCTATGCTGTCCTGTTCCCTGCGGCATGGATTCTAGTCCATCACATCCTGATCGGTAAATCAAGAAGTGAAGAAACTTGCCACGTAAAGGTCAATGAGTTCATAATACATGTAACGGATCAACACCTCAAACGCATTTAAGAGCTTGTGAGCCAGAGTTTGTCGCGTTCATTTTGTGTGTGTGTGGAGGGAGGGAGGGAGGGAGAGAGAGAGAGAGAGAGAGAGAGAGAGAGAGAGAGAGAGAGAGAGAGAGAGAGAGAGACAGCCATACCAGGTTATTTATCTTCAACAGGCTAATTAAGTGGAAAAAAACCTGCGAAACGACAACCTGGATAACACAACTTTTCTCTTCAAGAAAAAAGTTCATGTACCTGATCATTTCCGTCATCTGCCTCAAGGAAAAAAGTAACTTTTGGCTCCATATCATCATCCTCATTCGAGTCATCACCATCATCCCCAGCCTTATCTTCAGACTCAGATGACAGATCTTCTAAATCAATTCCTTTTTTAGAACTCTTGGGACCTGCAGAGGATAACATAAAAAGACAATGATAAAGAAAAAAAGAAAAGGACAAGAGTTTATACAAACTTTTTCTCTGCTACTTCTTACAATTTAAAAAGCATGGATACCGCCATCCAAATTTTTTAAAAAGGGGCAGATTTGAAGAGCAAGTAATTTTCTGTCTATTTACAAGATATTATATCTAGAGAGGCATGCGCAGAGTAAACAAGGCAAAGAACATGGAAATATAACAAGAACAAAGAGGTCTCAAGGCACAAATAACCAAGTGCTTAATTAGACCCAGAAACCTGTGTGATGGCTGAAATCTGAAACTAGCTTTGAAGTTAACGGAAGTCAAACAATGCAAACAAATGGGAGATGGTCACTGAACACACCATCTCTACTCTCAAAGCAAAATCCCATCTTTTTAGAGTAAAAAGAGAAGTTTGCAAGATAGAGGACATATCAGAGAGGAAGCTCTAGCTTGATCCACAGTTATCTCTGTTACAGCATTCAAGGGGAGATCTGGCATTCAAGTGTCGCCTCTCAAATGAGGCCCTAGAAACCAATTGGGGAGTTTGATTAAGACATAGAATTTCTGCGGGTAAAAAAACATGAAGGAGACCATTGAGCATGATGGAAAAGGGAGCTCTAAACAGACATAAAAGCAATGGAAAAGCCATTCTGAGCACACTCAAGTAGGCGTTCAGGAGATGGGGAATTGGCTTTCTATATAACACTAGCTGGAAACCCTACTCTTGTGATCTGGTCTCTGAGTATAGATCGGAGTATAGATATAGATCGAAGGGGGGTCGTCGGTGTGGATATTGGAGTGTTTTGTTGTTGTTGGCTTTTTGTTCTTTTTTTTTTTTTTTTTTTTTTGGTTTTTTTTTGTTTAATATTGAATCTGAATAATATATTTTTTTTTAATGATCCAGTCTGAAATTTAAATTCTATGGGAGATAACTTGTGCCTCAAATATTCTTTTGATTATGTCCCTTTATGGAATGCATCAGAAATGCCACCAGATCGGCCATAGCAATATAATGCATTGCAAATGTAAAACCAGCACCATTGTAATGAATCTCTCTCTCTATCGTCCTACCTTCTCCCCTTTCTTTCATTCTCCCTCTCCCACACTTATACACTCTCCCTCCCTTTCTTGCACTCACACACACACACACACATATGATATGGTAATGATAATATCCATGATCATACTGCCAAGGTATTGGACAAGGGAAGTGGAGTTAATCATACAGCATAATATAATATACAGCCTACAAGACATGCGCTTGACCCTCAGACGACTGAACTATTACCATTAGCACGCAAGTCATTCTTGTGTCGTGTACAAACAGTAGAATCTCTCTCTCTCTCCAGTCCAAACATCACGTTACAAAAAGAAACAAAAAAAAGAAAACTGATATAATTGACTTCTGAAACTACTTTGGATAGCCGAGTCCACCCTCGGTGTCAGGAACGTTGTTTTGAATATTCGTGTCAGTATACAAATTTGCGTTAACACGGACGATCAAGTTGAAATTTTAACCACGAGCCTTTTTCGGTTGGTCCCCCAACCCCCACCCTCCCCCTAAATTGACAAACTAGCGTACTGGTGTCTACACTCAGGCTCTAACCACCATAATAGCCATGAATGCACGTTATCTGGTGGTATTGGTATTATGTTTGATGATACAAGGCAGAATCGGAAACCGCTTCCCTCTCCAGCTGATGGGGTCTCTTCCTACTGTTTTTGTAATTTTTTTAAAAGTCAAGCTTTTCCCCATTTTGTTAGGATGATCAGCCGGCCTGCACAAAAACCCACCCGGAAAGCCGGTTAAACCACAGCCAGTTCCACCCGTGCTAGATAAGCCTACCAACGCTCGATTCCCGATTTCTGCATACCGGGCTGGATGTCCGGATCATCGTTTTTAACTTCACTTCAGTGAAGACCGTCGGCAAACTGGTAGCTGAAGGATTCCAATTGGTTTCCTCCGGAAAAAATTAAAATTAAAAAAAGAGGGGGAAATTCTGTAAATTTCAGGTTGAATTTTTAATTTTTTTTTTTTTGGTAGGTTGAAACAAAAAAACAAAAACAGGTTTCGGAAAAACCGGAACAGGTTCCATCCCTGAAATCATGGCCGAGATTGTATAATGTCTCAAAATACAAATCGGAACCGACAGCAATTCAAACGCAAAGTTTTTGTGGGTGCATATATATGCCGACTACTTTGAGTTATTTTTATCGGCCTATAACACAATAGATTTTTTATAATGATTTTGAGCGAAAACCGCATGTTGATCGGTTTTGTTGTTTAGGAGGAGGTAGGTATTGAAACTCTCCCCTACCGCTCTTATTTGTAAAGATTATCGATGGTTTATACAATAGATTCCTCCCATAAGCACACTGCGCAAGAGCATGCACTCATGCAGATGGAATTTTCACTATATGATTGTAATGCCTATAAGCAAGGTCATATCACACAAGCACACGCTCCATTGGCCATAAACTTGACAAAACGGCAATAACAATTTTGAGAAAGACGAGACTAGTGTAATGTAAAACAAAAAGTGTGTAAACAGGTGTGAATGAACGGCTTACAGCTAATGGCAATATAAAAAAAATGACGCACAGCAAACATGTAGGACACCCACATTAACAGTGGAGTGTCCAGCATGGTACTCACACTAATAGTGGAGTGTCCAGACATGGTACTCACACTGACAATGGAGTGTCCAGACATAGTACAGGACAGGTGTTCACTAGGGATGAGGTGTGAATGAGCTATGTCAGGACCCTCACAATGGCCAACGCCTTTGACGTGAACCAACAATTTGTCAAGAGGGAAGGTAGGCAAGCAATATTGGCACACAGCTCTGCCGTTTTCATTTAAAATGCAGTAAAAGTCAATTTTTTGAGAAAATCACTTTTTTGCATTTTGGATTCTTTGTGACAAAATACACGTATCTATCTAATCAAATTATCAAAAAGGTAATTAAAAGAGAAGATACAAGCATTTGAAATTTTTATAAACGCAGTACAGGAAAATTGCACCTCGTAAATTTCATGAAAACAACAGTAAGATCAGGATTTCATGAAGACCGCAGGATAATTGTAGCTAGCGGGATGCGTGAGAGGTCAAGCGAATAACACGGTTGTTCTGGTGCGCTCAAACGAACCATTGCAATGAATCCCTTGCCCTGATTGGTCCTTACATGGGTTGCCCTCTTCTTATG
>JAOYNN010217541.1:0-10655 GCA_025770095.1 Goniobranchus kuniei
TAATTCAAGGTTAAAACAGTAATATAGTGGAAATGTACGTATGTATGTTTGTGTATATGTATGTAAATAGAGTATTGCTATCATCATTTTGAAATTATTATTATTATACATACATATATACATACATACATACATACTATGTGTACATGCACACGTACATAAATCAATAAATAAAACATGAATGAGAGCAAACCTGAAATCTTACCGTATGCAAATAATGAGCCTTTGCTTGAGTTCCAGGGATTCTCTGACAACAACCTGCTTTCTAATTGCAGGGCCTACGATGTTTAGCAAAGCTTCTATTTGCTCTAGTGGCATTCTAAAATTTTCAAAATATTTGTGTCTGTTCAGCTCTAAATGTCTTACTATAGTCCGTTTCAAATGTTAGTGCCGCAGGAAAATGTCTATATCTCCGAAACCCTCTTTTTAATCTTTCTGGGACCTTGTGTGGTGATTCGATGCACCCATGGCCAAACGAAACTGATTTTTTCAGTTCAAAATTGGCTTTATTTCAGAAATTTTTTTATTTGTCCTATATTAAAAATGTCGAGCTGACAAAACTTCAAAATTTTAATTAAATACAGTAAAGAACCTTGACGCAACTCAAAACGTGACGACGCGTTCGGGTATGAGAGTAGGCTTGGAAAGCAGTACGCACTTTTATCTCAATTTATAATAGAGCGACGTCATCTTCTTTTACCCCTTGAACAAGTCGAAGGGACATGCTACTCTAGATCCAAAAAACAAAACAGCAACTAGAGGTTTATTCTAGCATTTTTGTCTCGGCTTCATTGAATGTGCGAATGAATTGGATTGTTTTAATGTAAATCATAAAAATATTGTACATTCAACCATCTTGAGTATGGATAGAACTCTAATAGAAAAAATCGGTAATTATGCTAAATAAAAATTTGAAAATAGGATTTTCGTTTGGTCATGGTCATTCCAGACTCATACAGAAAATTTCAGTTCCATCCGATGCTTAGTTTAGAAGATATAGGCCTCAATACGAGACACTTTGAATTTTGAAACACTATAAATGGTAAATTGCACCATATTTTTTCCTTTTTTGATTGATTCTGTGGACCCCAAACGTCTTCTATAATTCGTAGACAAGAAACGAGCTTTTAATGCTAAACAAAGTAGCATATTTTATCATCATTCGTACTCGCTTCTTCTTCGAGAAGAGCTAACCACTTTAGTGCAGCCATTGCAAGTCAGATGAGATATCAATCAATGCAATGTCGAACACAGTACGGCAGACTTCCCCCGTGTGAACAGAAAGTCTGCACCGTGCGTGTTTTAAACATGTTGCATGTGAACAGGCTTTAAATCTGCCCACTCGACTCTGTGCTGTCATTGGCATGCGGTGAGAAGGTGAGCGATCGCTCATCGCTTTCCTCCAGCAAGATGAAGTGACTGACCATGGATGAACAGTTTGCTGTAAGTTGGATTCATTACGATATAAACCGTCGGTCAAGACTCGGTTTCTTTTGTAATCTTGGCCTGTGTCACTTCTTTCCTTCATCTGTTTCCTTCAAACCGGACTAAGTGTGTTTCTAGCCTAAGACCAGTTTAAAAATATACGTAATACTATAGTGCGTTTCAAAATTCAAAATCACGTATTGAGGCCCATATCTTCAAAAGTAAACATTGGATGGTACTGAAATTTTGTGTATGCATCTGGAATGATCATGACCAAACAAAAATTCTATTTTCAAATTTTTATCAAGTATAATTAAACATTTTTTTCTATAGTATTTTGCGGTCAAATATCAACTTAGCAGGACCAAATGTAACTTAGCAAGGTCAAATGTAACATAGCAACTCAAATGTGACCTAGCAAGTTCAAATGTAAATGGCCATGTTATAATAAGGTAATGGCGCTTGCAAGTTCAAATGTGAATATTGCAAACTCAAATGTAACACGAATGCAAGATCAAATGTAACATAGAAAGTTCAAATGTAACAATGATCGGAAAAAGGCCAAGTTCACATATGTTACTAGCTTAATCCTTTTCCCCAGTGACTGGGTGTAATCCATCTGTTAACGATTTTAATTGCGAATATTTCAGGTTCTATTATATTTAGTTCATTCAAATTGTCTGCAGTAAAATATCATATTAAAGAGACTTAGTTATGCACCCCATATTGTATGTTCTACAGGTATGTGAAATTTGTTTATCCTCTCCCTAGTGACTGGGTGTATTACACCCGTATACATTTATAATAGAATAATGTGTGTAATGCAGCTTATTGTGGACTAAGAATGAGTCTTTTTATTTAGAACTTAATGCCAAACTAATACAGGAAATAAATTGAAATTCATTTTTCATTTTTTTCCTGAAAAATAAGTTGATAATCAATAATAGGTGTACTGTTTGCCTGTATATTCCCAATTGCAACATATGTATCTGAAAACTGGACCATATATATCAAAATCCTGAAAAACACCATGGATTTTGAAAAAAAACCACAAAAAAAACCCGAGCACGTTCATCTTGGAAGAACGGGAAATAGAAAGGGGTTGCCTAGTAAATACCATGAAAAGGAACTCGCTCGCTTATTTTGGCCGTATCAAACGGCAAAATAGTCTCGAACGAACCATCTTGGAATGAAGAACGCCTGTTGTAATAGATGTAGTGGAAGCCAAATTGACGTTGGAGCGATGGCATCGGGAAAGACCTGGAGAACAACAGCTTGAAACAGCTGGGAAGATGGCGATGGAAACTGGCATCCTGAAGGCGACTTTCCGGAAGGAACATGCAACCCATAGTAGGAGGACTGTTTACCTACTGTTTACTGTGTTATTGTCAGATTGAAGGAAAGTGTGTAATAAACAGTAATGTTTTGAATGTCTCTAAATTTGATCAAAGTAGTTAGTGCACTAAAGAGAAGTATTCTCCTTGCAGATGAATTGTTTGCATTGCATACATTGAGACTTGGTCTTTCTATATCTCTTTGAAGTCCTTCTCCTCCATTTGGACTAGAGGCCTTTGCTTGGTAACGACGGCAGTTGACGACGGCATAAACGTCTGTAGGACAATGTCATTTCGTTGTCTAACATTGGCCAGCAGTGTTGGAATGAGCCATCTACGTTAAATCTGATGCAGGCAGAGTTTACTCGCATGGTACTAGGTCGACACAGTTGAAGAACACTACAAGCGGCCACTATTTCGTCTCTCTATTCACTGTGAAAGCACATGCCATTGGTCAATGGCATTTGAAGCCGCTTTTGAAGAGTGTAATAATATTTGATTTGTTCGTTGTTCCATCAATGTCGGGACGGGAGTGCATTGTGATGAGAGCTATGACGTTCTTTTACTTCTTTGCTCCGAAAAGAGACAAGTGTTGCAGCTTTTATGAATAAAAACTGATCGCCCGAGAGGAAAGTCTTCTTGAACGAATCTTTTGTGTCGTGTTTCTGTCCCTACAACTTTCAAATCAAATTTTGACATACTTTCTGTACATTCGAATCAGTAAAAAGAAATTGTCACTGGTTATGTTACTGCCGCTAACTTGAAAAGTCTTTTGTTAGATCAGAGATGATTTTATAGATAGCCAATTCCTACTGGGGCCGTCAGATTCTGTGCCTAAGCAGGGTATCCTACAAAAAGGTTAGATGCATGTAATTGCTTGAGGAATCGCATAGTCAGAGGATGTTGATAATATATTTGGTGGTTTGCTTGGAATGCGCTGTATAAAACTTCAGAGGGCAATCGCTCTAAATTCTAAAAAAAACCCACAAAAAACAAAACAAAAACAAAAACAAAAACAAAAAACAGAAGGGATGATAACTCAATGTTTGACGTGCACAATGGCATACTGTGCATTACATTATAGCCTACAATACACCCGGTCCAATTCTAATACTTATTACGAACTACGCCTTATCGGTTTATTCCACCCAGTCACTACGTTAAGGGGATACATAGAGTATTCTTCTATATATCAGGTGTACGGATGTAGCACACCAAGTCACTAGGTAAAGGGTAACAAATATGTCAATGGGGAAAGGGTTAAATACATACATTAAAGCTTATGGTAAGTAAGATATCTATCTATTACTGCGTGTGCATTAGGCATTGCTTATAGCAATTCAATTAGCTATCCATTCACAAAGTGAAGGCATGAAATTAATATCCCAAGGTTAAAGGCATAATATATTATGTCTTACTCATAAAGGTAAGGGTATAATAATATGATAATGAATATAAATATTATAATTTATCAACGCAAATTAAATGCCAGTAAGTATATTTGTTATGTCGTTGGCTATAAGACAGAACATGATATAGGTATATGCAATTGAAATGAATGTCGCGAAGACGCAGTCAACTCGAAAACGTTTATTCAGGATAACCAGCTCGACAGGAAGGGCAAGACAACCGAAATTGAGAACTCTTCTTGGCAATGAGATAATAACAGGAGAATAAACATTATAGTGAATACATGCATACAAATGCAACGTTATTACATCCCTCCCCCCTGAGATAAGCTTTTAAGGAGAAGAGAAATGACCCATGTACTACAATGCATGATTTTTAGACAAGCAAAAGATGGAAACAGACAAGAATGTATTAGAATTACACAGCGACAAGACATAGTACAGCAGGATGTCCAATACATAACTCAAAATCAGTACATGTACCTGTATCAGTGCATAAATATATGGTAAGTAAGTTATACTTATATCAGCTGTCAATGGATTGGTGATATAGTTTTCAGGACAGCCTTATAAAAAGACACATTCTAAAGAATCGATTTGTTTGGAGCTTTCCTCACACGAAGAGATCTCCTTGGTTCGAAGGTTGGTATTTCAGTTGTTTGGGCAGGAGTATCCCCAACAATTTCTGAGGTCTCCCTCTCCTCCCCCGAGGGCGAAGGAGATGGCTCAGTAACAGGAACGTTACTGCAGGAAACATTTCCTGGCAATTCTACGTCAGACCCAGGAAATGGCAAGTCTAGATTCGAATCCGAACCAGAAACAAGTCTTGGTTGTAATTGATTGGCCTGAGTCTTACCAACCCATGCTGATCAGTCTGCACATTGAATGACACAGACCCAGCCTTAGAAGTTACCACTCCTGGTATCCAAGGATCACCATGAGCAGAGTACTTCTTGACATACACTTTGTCCCTGACATCAACATTCTTATCTCTAGTATGAGAATCATAGTAATGTTTTTGTTTTGTCATGTGATTTTCAACACTGTCATAAAATTTTGGAAACAACAAATCTAGATGTGTTTTCATTCTCCTTCCCAACAAAATTTCTGATGGAGTTTCTCCAGTAGAAGTGTGTGGAGTCACAAGGTATTTAGTGAGGAATCTCAGAACTTTCTCTTGAAGTGAACCTTTGTAACTCATTCTTTTCATTGAATTTTTGAAAGTTAGAACCGCTTTTTCTGCTGCACCATTGGCAGAAGGATGAAAAGGAGATGAAGTGATATGTTTTACACCATTACGTTTGAGAAAGGTTTGAAATTTCTCAATAGTAAATGTTGGACCGTTATCAGATACGATGCATTCGGGCAGACCGGAGTTTGCAAAAATGTCTCGCAACTGAAGAATGGTAAGTTCAGCTGTAATGTTAGACATGACTTTAACATCAATCCATTTGGAAAATAGGGCGGATAGAACTAAAAACATATGTTCCATAAATGGTCCAGCAAAGTCAATATGCAATCTTGTACAAGGTCTGTCAGGTAATGTCCATGTCTGAAGGGGAACTTTTGGTGGATTGTTGTGAAACTTTTGACAGTCAGTACATTGTCTTACAAAATTCTCCATGTCCTTGTCAATTTGCGGCCACCAAATGTATGAACGGCAAAGGGATTTCATCCGATTCATACCTAAGTGAGTCTCATGGAACATTTGCAAGACATGCGGTCTGAATTTGGAAGGAATGACAACTCTACTTCCCCAGAGTAAGCAGTCATTATCAGTGCTTAGATGCAATCGTCTGTCAAAGTAAGTTTTCATATGGTCATCGTCTTTACTCGACAATCCATATGGCCAGCCATTCTTTACAAAGTCAAAAACTTTTGACAACAATGGGTCTTTTTGGGTCTCCTGCCCAATTTCAACTGACATGGTCATAGAACCATCGAACAAAGAAAACAATTCATTGATTTCAAATGGAACAGGAATTTCGGTTTTCAAAGTTGTAAGAGGTAAACGACTTAATGCATCAGAATTTGTATTATCTTTGCCTGTTCGGTAGCAAAGTTTATAATTGTATCCAGCTAATGTCAATGCCCAGGGAGTAACATGAGCTGAAGCATTTTCAGGAATTGGTTTCTTTTCACCTAAAAGTCCTAGCCGTGGTTTGCGGTCAGTATATATAGTGACATTTTGACCATAAATGAATTTGTGAAACTTTTTGATACCAAAAGTAACTGTAAGTCATTCTTTGTCTAGCTCTGAGTAATTTTTTATCAGAGGGCATGAGGGTTCTTGAGGCATATGCAATGGGGTGTTCTTTACCATTGTCCATGATATACACGAGAGCAGCACCTATCCCGTAAGGGGATGCATCACGATTAAAATCAATTTACGATCTGGATCATAATGAACAAGCAGTTTGTCAGAAGTCAGGAATTTCCTCGCCTTGTTGAAACATTGCTGATGAATCGAAGTCCAACACCATTTGGATTCCTCAAGCAATTGGTACAACGGAGTAAGTTGTGATGAAATATTTGGAACAAAATTTCTATAATAATTAACCAGTCCAATAAATGACCTAAGTTGTTGAATGTTCTCTGGAGGATGTGGCTCCTGAATAGCTCAGATTTTGTCAAGTTGAGGTCGAACACCATCTGACGAAAGCTGATAACCCCAAAACGAAATTTCTGTTTTCATGAATGAGCATTTTTCTTCCCACAGCTTCAATCCACTTGCTTCTAATTTACTCAACACTTTCTTAAGGTTTGATAAGTGTCCTTTATCAGTTTTCCCAGTGACATAGATGTTGTCTATATACACAACACAACCATCAATATCCTGAAGCAGACTCTCAAGGGTTCGTTTGAAAATGCTTGGAGCAGCGGAAATACCGAAGACTAGGCGGTTGTATCTGTACAACCCTTTTTGTGTGTTAATAGTTGTCAGATTCTTCTAATCTTCATCGAGTTCGATTTGATTATACGCATTGCTTAAATCGATCTCGGAGAACGAAGATCCTCCCCTCAGCTTGAATAAGAGGTCATCTTTCGTTGGAAGTGGATGAACATCTGTCAATGCCACTTCATTTACAGTCCTTTGATAGTCCCCACATAAACGAATCTCTCCAGAAGACTTAGGAACTGCAACCACTGGCGAAGCCCACTCAGAGTAAGTTACTGTCTCTATGACGCCTACTTTTTCAAGCCGACGCAGTTCATCATCGATTCTTTCTCTTAAGGAAAAGGGCGGAGATCTGGCCTTTATAAACTTCGGCGTGTAGGAATCTTTGATTTTTATGGAAGCCTTAAAGTCCTTCAAGTGACATAATTCATTTGAAAACACCCGTTCATGATCAAGAAGAATTTTGTGAAGTGTGTCCGAAACAGAGAACAGTTCATTACAATTCAATTTACTGGAAGACAGCCAAATACGACCGAGCAGTGGGGGACCAGCTGTGTCCACCACTACCAAAGGTAATTTGTAGTGTACATTCTGGTACCTAACGCTCGCAGAGCCTGAATATTTCCACCTGAGTAGGATTTTAGAATTTTCTCAGATGGTTTCAAAGTCCCTTCCAAACCTAACTTTTCAAAAGAGTGCCTATCAATAACAGTAAGGCTAGCACCTGTGTCTAGCTGAAATTTAACTGATTTGTTATCAATCTCTACATCAATGAAAATAGGTTTCTTTGAGTCCTGTTTATCAGAATGTGAATGGAAAAGTTCATACTGTGCAGATACATTAGAGCTAGTTGTGGATGCTTCATCTTCAACATTGTTCTGTCTGAATGACTTTACGAAATGGAGTGTTAGACGGCTTTGAAGGAGTAGTTGACCTTGGCTTGAATGAAGGAGATTTCGTAGGGCTGGGTTTTGATCTGCAAACTTTCTTGATGTGACCAACTTTACCACAATTGTGGCAAGTTGCGTTTCGAAATTTGCAGTCATTCCTCTTGTGGAATTCTCCACACCCGAAGCATTTTGACACACCAGTAGTTGAAGCATGATTGGTTCTGGTAACGTTGTTACGAACAGAATGAATAGCTGCATTTTCAAAGGTCTTCACAGACTGCTTAGATTCCAGAGTAGTTTGAGCAATTCTGATTGCTTTATCCAATGTAAGATCTTCTTTCTGTAGTAATTTACGTTGAATAATTTCATCATTTACACCCACCACGAAACGGTCAAGTAACCTTTCTTTTAAATTGTCCCCAAATTTACAGAATTCAGCTAACTTTTTCAGAGACACTACATAATCTTGAATTGATTCATGTGAGTGATGTGCCCTATCTTCAAATTTTTTTCTTGGAACATATTTGGCCAGGGCCGGATCAAAATGTTCTTTCAAAAGTTCGCAAAGTTCCTCATACGTTTTGTCCTTTGGTGAGCTAGGAATGCAGAGATCTTTATAAGACAAAACACTGAGGTCCCAACAGCAGTAAGAAGTATAGCCCTCTTTTTGTTGTTATCCTCAACACTATTGGCCTCAAAGTAAAAATCTAATTGTTCCTGGTCGTCATGAAAGTTCTGATCAGATGTAAATGGCTCAAGATTGCCTAATAATGTAGCCATCTTGAGGTGAAGAAATTGTAGAAATAAAATTCAGGCTAAGAAATCTGATATTGTAACCAACTGAGAAAGTAAGGTTATGGTAGGTTGCCCAACAGTACACGACGCCACTGCATGTAAAAGAATAAACATGCAGCCCCACAGTGACTCACACCACGCGACGCCGCTCAGTGTTGATGTAGATGAATTGTATCAGCAGAGCAGCCCAATTTGATAAGGAATTTATTCTCAGTGCAGAGACGCTTAGATCTAATCTAGATCTAGTTATAATAACGATGACAGAAGAAGAATGGTAGAAATCAAGGAAACTAGATCTAAGAGGCGATCACAGAAGTTCTCAACCACTCTTGGGTCAGCAACGTAACTGGATCAAGAGGAATGGATCTAGATCTAGGATAGGAAATACGATTTAGAGTAGTCTTAGGAGCATGCTGGTTACCTATACTGTAAATTTATCCTCGTCGCCAGTGTTATGTCGTTGGCTACAAGACAGAACATGATATAGGTATATGCAATTGAAATGAATGTCGCCAAGACGCATTCAACTCGAAAACGTTTATTCAGAACAACCAGTTCGACAGGAAGGCCAAGACAACCGAAATTGAGAACTCTTCTTGGCGATGAAATAATAATAGGAGAATAAAGATAAAGTGAATACATGCATACAAATGCAACGTTATTACACAGTTACTTTCTATTTCCTTTCCTTTCATAAAAGCGTGCACATGTACAGAATGCCTCATACTGCCATAATTTACACGATGTAACTTTATTTTGGACAGCCATCAAAGTTACCGTACCTTTAGCCAGCAATGTCGGATCGATATGAAAGTAAGCACAATTTTTAAAACGTTTACATTTTGCCAAGTCACTATGCAAAATATAAAGGTTGTAGCTTAAATATAGAGGATCTGATTTTTTAAAAATTCTGGTAGTTTTTTAAGTAATGAGAATTCCATTTCGCGGTACTACGAGTAGGAGGATCAATTCAATTCAATGTCCTTATTGAACACACCAAAGGGATGATGTCATAATTTGGCATCTTGGTTTCATTTTGCCAACCTTCATTTGTAGCGGATGCTACCGTAACTTATATGAGTGCACAAAATAGACTTACACTGTGTGTTTGGATAAACTTGAGAAAACGAGTGAGCATGATTTGGGTAATAAGAAATAAGTAAGTATATGTGAAAGTAAACTAACGTAATAATCATATTTATCCTCGATCAACTAACAAAATACTCCTTTTTCCTCACCTCCTTTCCCCAATTTCGCCCTCTTGTCTCCAAATTCATCCCTAGATATTCTATCTACCTTTAGCTCGTCAAATCAAGCGGATGGAGGCTGTCTCCAAATCCCCCATCTACTCACATTTTAACGAGGCGCTGGAAGGCGTAAGCACGATCAGAGCATTCGGACATGTACAGCGTTTCCTTCAGGAATCGGCCAGTAAGGTAGATTTCAGCGTCATCAGGTCCCTGGTGACCTATTGCTCTAACTGTTGGCTTGCCGTCTATCTGGACATGGTAGGGGCCGTCTTCGTGGCAGCCACAACTTTCGTTGTCGTCTTCTCCTCCGTCACAGATGGGGCCAGTGCCGGTTTGTGTATAACGTATGCCATGCAGGTATGTCTACTCCATATTTCACTGTGTTATAAGAACTTGCATCTTACGGGTTTTTTTTTAATCTGACACAATTATTAGATACAATCGGATTTGTACATTAGGTCACAGGCTGATGTATGGCTTGTCAAAATCTGGTCTCTGTACAACAAGTTGTTCTTTTGCTATTAAAAAAAAAATCATTCCACGTCATGCAGAACCGTCTATAGTTTTTATGCAGTTGCAGCAGCAGCAGTAGTAGTAGTAGTAGTAGTAGAAGTAGTAGTAGTAGTAGTAGTAGTAGTAGTAGTAGTAGTAGT